>ONZH01031225.1:0-88858 GCA_900303285.1 Rhinella marina
AGCAAATGACTTGGTTGTATTCTGTGACGTACAGAAAGTGTCACCTGGACAGTATATACGGATTGGAGCGAGTGTGCTGAACTGTGACACACAGAAAGGTTACACGCAGCTGAGTAAATGGATTTGTATCACTGAGCTAAAACAACAAAAAAACTAATTTTTTTTATATTTTTTTTTTATTTTTGTTTTTTTTTGGGAACGTGACGTGCAGAAACTATCGTAGAACTGACTGACACCCTGTTAACGGTGGCTATTTAGACTGCGACCCAGACAAATGTCGCACAGAGATTTTTAGGATCAAGCTGTATACGTGACAGGTAGCAAATGACTTGGTTGTATTCTGTGACGTACAGAAAGTGTCACCTGGACAGTATATATGGATTGGAGCGAGTGTGCTGAACTGTGACACACAGAAAGGTTACACGCAGCTGAGTGAAATGGATTTGTATCACTGAGCTAAAACAACAAAAAAAAATTTTTTTTATATATTTTTTTTTATTTTTTTTTTTAGTTTTGTTTTTTTGGAACGTGACGTGCAGAAACTATCGTAGAACTGACTGACACCCTACTGAACGGTGGCTATTTAGACTGCGACCCAGACAAATGTCGCACAGAGATTTTTAGGATCAAGCTGTTTTACGTGACAGGTAGCAAATGACTTGGTTGTATTCTGTGACGTACAGAAAGTTTCACCTGGACAGAATATACGGATTGGAGTGAGTGTGCTGAACTGTGACACACAGAAAGGTTACACGCAGCTGTGTGAAATGGATTTGTATCACTGAGCTAAAACAACAAATACAACTAATTTTTTTATATATTTTTTTTATATATATTTTTTTATTTTTGTTTTTTTTGGAACGTGACGTGCAGAAACTATCGTAGAGCTGACTGACACCCTACTGACGGTGGCTATTTAGACTGCGACCCAGACAAATGTCGCACAGAAATTTTTAGCGATCAAGCTGTATACGTGACAGTAGCAAATGACTTGGTTGTATTCTGTGATGTACAGAAAGTGTCACCTGGACAGAATATATGGATTGGAGTGAGTGCGCTTAACTGTGACACACAGAAAGGTTACACGCAGCTGTGTGAAATGAATTTGTATCACTGAGCTAAAACAACAAATACAAATAATTTACTTTTTTTATATTTTTTTTTTAGTTTTGTTTTTTTTGGAACGTGACGTGCAGAAACTATCGTAGAGCTGACTGACACCCTACTGATGGTGGCTATTTAGACTGCGACCCAGACAAATGTCGCACAGAAATTTTTAGGATCAAGCTTGTATACGTGACAGGTAGCAAATGAACTGGTTGTATTCTGTGACATACAGGAAAGTGTCACCTGGACAGAATATATGGATTGGAGTGAGTGTGCTGAACTGTGACACACAGAAAGGTTACACGCAGCTGTGTGAAATGGATTTGTATCACTCAGCTAAAACAACAAATACAACAAATTTTTTTATATATATTTTTTTAAATATTTTTTTTTAGTTTTGTTTTTTTTGGAACGTGACGTGCAGAAAACTATCGTAGAGC
This sequence comes from Rhinella marina, assembly GCA_900303285.1. NCBI lineage: Eukaryota > Metazoa > Chordata > Amphibia > Anura > Bufonidae > Rhinella > Rhinella marina. The sequence continues at coordinate 1,548 of ONZH01031225.1, forward strand.
TGACTGACACCCTACTGACGGTGGCTATTTAGACTGCGACCCAGACAAAATGTCGCACAGAGATTTTTAGGATCAAGCTGTATTTGACAGGTAGCAAATGACTTGGTTGTATTCGTGACGTACAGAAAGTGTTCACCTGGACAGAATATACGGATTGGAGTGAGTTGGCTGAACTGTCACACACAGAAAGGTTACACGCAGCTGTGTGAAATGGATTTGTATCACTGGAGCTTAAACAACAAAAAAACTATATTTTGTTTTGGATTTTTGTTTTATTTTTTCGGAACGTGACGTGCAGAAACTTCGTAGAGCTAACTGACACCTAGCTGAGGGTAGCTATTTAGACTGGCGACCAGACAAATGTCGCACAGAGATTTTTGGATCAAGCTATACACATGACAGGTCAGAAAAGAACTTGTTGTATTCAGTGACGTACAGAAAGTGTCACCAGGACAGAAATATGCGAGTGCTACTGGAACTGCTGACACTACAGGAATGCGTTCCACACTGCTGTGTGCAATGGATTTGTATCACTGAGATATAACATTTAAAAAAAAGGGGTTATATATGGCGATAGCTGCACTACTAGTGCCAGCCAGCCAGACCCAGGGAGACAAAAAGAAATGTCTTCTAGCCCTTAGACGGGCTGTTGGGGTTCTTGTGGGTGATTCCTGCCTAACAGAGAACTAAATGCAGGCCCTAACCTCTGTCCCTGAAACGCAGCAGCTCTATCCCTAACGACATCTAGACGGCATCTGAGCTGAGCACCGTGGCCAGTCACTAGTATATTCCAGGGTCACCTGATCAGGCCAGCCAACCCCTGCTATCGACATGTAAGGGCCCCACGTGATGCTGGGTGTACCGTAGAGTCTCTTGGCTTGTGATTGGCTGTGTTTATAGGCGCCAAAAAAGCACGATGCGGAAGTTGCCATTTCCTCGAGCATGGCGAGATACTCGTCCGAGCAGCGAGCACTTACGAGTACCCTAATACTCGAACGAGCACCAAGCTCCGATGAGTATGCTCGCTCATCTCTAATTAAAACACATCTCTCTGGAGCTGTTTAACATGTGGACAATAGAAAGACATAATATTAATCAGCATGATCAATCTTACCAGGCAGTATGCCTGATTTAATAGAATGGATCATGCTGACAGAGGCTCTTTAAACATATTGATTCTGTAGACATACCATAAATATCAAACCCTTCAGTTACATCTGTGCATCTATAAAGAGTCAATGCAATGTACTTGTTGAGGTACACTAGACAGTAACACTATAGATTATTCATGGAGGACAAATACTAAACTGTGAATGATAGCAATGCTCCTATGTTTATAAATATACCATACAAGGGCCAGAGGCGCAATAATGACACAATATCACAGAGCTATATAACAAATTATTTATTTCCTTGCCATGAGTGCCCTGAGCTAACAGCATGTAATGAAGTCATTCACACAGTTGACAGGTAAACATTTGGGAAGAATGTGAAAATAGAATATACATAAAGAGGCTGGATTTCCACATAGAATGCATTTGGAAAACTGCTCTGAATATAATTTGGTAATGGTATAAAATAAATAGCTTTAAATATTACTAGCAATCTAGAAAATTGTTTTAATTGAGTGTAGAAAAAAGACTCAATAGCTATATAGTAAACTCGAAAAAGTATACAGCTATAGTATATAGCTATATAGTAAAAAAAAAAGTACCCAGCACTTCCTAAGTATAAAGTGTTGGTCTATTTGTGTGTTTATTAGATTTCTACAGGTGCCCAGAAGGCCAATCCATGCCCTTGGTTTTTTTTCTTTACAGGGGAATCACTAGTAATCCAATATACCCTGGCAGTTTATTTTATTTTTAACTGTCCCCCATAACAGTAACCTCCACAGTGCCCCGTCCACTTATCAGTGACCTCCACACCACCCCACCCCCTTAACAGTGATCTCAAAAGTACCCCTCCCTCTTAACAGTGACCTCCAAAGCACCCTGTTCCATTAACTGTGACCTCTACAATGCCCCACCTTCTTAACAATGACCACCACAGCATTCCACCCCCTTAACAATGACCTTCACAGCACCCCATCCCCCTTAACTGTGACCTCCACAGCACCCTGCCCCCTTAACAATGACCTCCACAGCACCCCACCCCCTTAACAGTAACTTACATAGTGCCCCATCCAATTTACAGTGAACTCCATGGCACCCGAACCCTTAGCAGTGACCTCCACAGTGCCATGCCCCCTTAACAGTGATCTATAACAGTGAAGAAAAATGGCTGAGCTGTTATGGAAATATGATGTAAAACTGTGTGTATATGAAGACTGAAGGACCTGCAAGCATCTATTGGTTAGTACATTATTTGGAGATATCTCAAGAATGGTACTTCCTAGAGAGCTGAGACCTTTACGAGAACGTTCCCAGACATCCAATGTACCCATGTGCCAAATTTGGTTTCCTGTGGTTCAGGCGTTTGGATGCCTTTAGAGGACAGACAGACATTGATTTTTATAACATACGTTGATAGTTCAGATATGGTATTGGGCCTCTAGCCAAGCAGTGCATTCCCCAGAAGAAGCCGGAACGTGAAATCCTGGGTCCGTTCACTGTGTGGTGTGCATTGCAACATTGCTTATATGATATAACTGCATATTTAATGTTTTAAATCTAAACTTGCCTTGTATGAAGTAACACAATTAGTCCAGCTACGTGAGGAGGATCATGTCTTTCTGCAAATTCGTATAAGACCACTTTCACACAGTCAGTGTTTGGTCAGTGGTCTCCATCAGTGATTGTGAGTCATAACCAAGAGCTGGTCAAAAATACGAAATATGAGTGAATCTTTCCATTATAACTTATCTCTATGTAGCCTCCTCTTCTGATTTAGCTCCCAGTCACGGATGGAAATCACTGATCAAACAGTGATACAGATAGAGTGTGTATTTAACTGTCTTTTGGATGTGACAGGTGGGATTATTCCAAAATAAAGATATCGCATTGGACTGAGTGTGACTGTTATGCACAGTATATGCACTTTTATATACAACCTTTGCATGCTATGGGCATTTTTGAGCGGTTGAACTTTATTGTGTATCTATATGGGAAGTTTTTTTGTGTTATATCAGGTAACAGCTACAAAGACCATCTCTCTTTAGAGGACTAACCATATCCATGCACTACCATCACATTCATTTAATTGGGCACCATGTAATCCTTCATTTGCCCTGTGGTGGCACTGCTGGGGAAAGGAACAATTGCTTCCATGCCCTCTTGCAGATTACAAATGATTGCTTCAGTTCAGAAATGGGATATCATTTGACCTGCTTTCTTTCAGGGGAGGCTTGTAGCACTAAAGGAAAAAAGGGAATGTCCAGAATAGATTGATACGTAGGCGTCTATTTTATTCTTTTGAGAGAACATCAACATTCAGGTTACGACTTGTTGATTTTGCACCTTGCTCACATTCTTATCCAATGCATAGCTACTGTTTATCTGAAAACAATAGTATCATATGGAAAATGGAAATAAACCAGAGACAATGAAGCTGATTGCTACATCCATGCAGTGTGGTGCTTGCATTGCAATCATGAAGAAGCAGCAGCACTCCAATAAATACAGTGAAACCAATGTGGATTTATTCTCCCATGTTCACAACTTCTCAATGGAGAAGATGGAAAGATGGATGAGTTCAGCCTTTTGAAAGCACACAAGTGTACCTTGGTGACTTAAGCTGGATTCACATGACCCAATTTACTACTGATAGACCCAATTGTCAGGCTGATTATTAGGAACGTTAGTATGAACACTCATTCCTGATAATAGGCCTGTGTAAATGTGGTGTCAATCACCCAGTGAAAAAGCGAAACACTTGTTCATTGGGTGAAATAATCTTTCATGAAGTACATTAACCACAATGCCTGGGCCCCTCCTATAGACGATACTTACCTGGTCCCCGGCACTTGCTTCTCTCTGGATCACTGCATGGTCACCTCTGCATCTCGTGTGATGCTTAGGAGACTGGTCACCATCATGGTCTGTTATTGCTTGCTCCCCCCATTGCAGAGATCAAAACATCCGCATGAGATGCAGCAGCGGTCGTGCAGTAATCCGGAGGGACACAGGTCACAGGAACCTGGTATCATCTATAGGAGGGGCCCAGGCATTGTGGGGGGATATTTATACTATTGGAAAACCTCTTTCAAGTCATTGTTTCTGGAAAGCAGACTGTGCTGTCTTCTGCTACCCAGGAACAATGAATCTGTAAAGAGACAAGTGATGACATTAGTGATTGCTCATCCCCAGACAGTGCAGGTGAGCACTGCATGTAAATGCAGCTCTTTACTTCCACTGACGAGTGGGCAATTATCTGGAAGGAACAGTCCCTTCCTGATAATCGGCAGGTAAATCCAGCATCACAGTGCTACTTTTTCACTAGTTGACTGTGGGTGGTTGCATTTTATTGTTTATTGTTATTTTATTTATTTATTTATTTATTTTATTGTTTATTGTCCGGATATTTCCCATACATGGAGAGCAGACATTCATTATTCTTCCATCTACAGAAATACCATTTTCTCATGAGCTGGACATGCATGTTAATAAAAGAATTGAATTAGATAACTACAGATAAAACTTTATTCTGTGTACATGTCAGCTTGACACAGAAATTAATTAGAAATTCATTTCTTTATTTACCACCATTACATCCATCCGGTTTTGATCCATGGACATTTGGGTTGATGAAAAACACAAAGCACAAAAGTTTTGTTTTGATTTTCAGTTCTCAGGATTTAACTTTAGCTTTACTCTTTCACATTCAGAAAATGTATTCCATTATCCCCCTCATCACCACTATAAGTGCTTTTAGATTTTCAAAAGAAACAACATGGAGTGTACAAGTCATAAATGGCAGCTTTCAATGTCTAAACATGTATTACAGAAAAGATTAGTTTGGAGAAGCAATTCTGGAGCAATTCTATTTTTCATACTTATTCAAGAGAAATCCAACATTTTATATCAATTTATTTTTAGTTTCGCCATTATTTAAGATTGTCTGAACAATACAGCTGATCTTGTATATTTCTGCCTGCACAACCCATTATACAAAAACAAAGCAGCCCTGATTATGATTACAGATACAATGTACATTGATGAACCTACAGAATTGTAGCTCTAATGTATATCGGAAGCACACATTTGAAGTATAGTAGACGCATGTAATGATATCTATTCCCAATGTAGGAAGGCAAGTTCTGTCTGCACTTGACCCTGGTTTCTGGCACAGGATTTATAAAAATAACACTATATATATTCCAAGTTTCTTTTCTCTGTTAAAGGGATCTTCCTTTGAATAACAAAAAAGTTGTTAAACTTCCTAAAATACTTTCTGTTTTAATTCATTATCATTTCAAAGTATTGTGCTTAATAAGATATAAAGGTTAGGACACAAATCACTAACCTCAACTAATTTCAATGCTAGCTCGTAGAACTGCTCCTAGTTCATTACAACAAAAGCAAACCAAATTATAAGAGGTGAGTTAAGGCCATTAGGCAGGACAAAAAGGAGTGATTTGAAAAGTTTTGAGTCCTTGGATTCATTTTTTAGACAGCTCTTCTTTGAGAAGCATAATTTTATGATTTTGTTTTATGTATTATGAAGGATAGGAAATGTTTTGTTATGTTATTTTTTTTCAGTATCAGTGTGATGTAAAGATGAGCAAACCAGTTTGGACCAAACCGGGTTCGGTCCGAACTTTGCTATTTTTCAGCCTACATAAACATGTATAAACAGGAATCTGTCACGATAAGGCATAATCTTTCCATCACTTGTTCAGAACAAGCCACTGTTTTTTCCAATAACATTGTGTGTTTAGCAGAGTGAGAAACAAGTGATCTAAAGATTGCATGTCAAAGGACTTTAAGGGGGCTCAATAAAAGTGTAAAAAAAAGAAAAAAAGAAAGTTTAAAAAAATTAAAATTGTCCTACAAAAAATAAGCCGTCATATGGCTATGTGAGCAGTAAAATAGAAGTTATGACTTCGAGAAGGTAGGGGGTGAAAAACGAAAACACAAAACTGGAAAATTGAAAGGTCTTGAAGGAGTTAAACAACATTTTGTCCCAATAAAAGACACTTTTTAGAAAATATTAATTTTTAAAAGCATGACAAACCGGCGGTTTGTTAACACTGTCAACCAAGCTTTTACCTATAGTTATATATGACAGTGTCACTGACATTACAGTGCCTTGCAAAAGTATTCGGCCCCCTGGAACTTTTCAACCTTTTGCCACATTTCAGGCTTCAAACAAAAAGATATAACATTTTAATTTTTTGGTGAAGAATCCACAACAAGTGGGTCACAATTGTGAAGTGGAACGAAATTTATTGGATCATTTAAACTTTTTTTGTAATAATAAAACTGAAAAGTGGGGCATGGAAAATTATTCAGCCCCTTGCATTAATACTTTGTTGCGCCACCTTTTGCTGCGATTACAGCTGCAAGTCGCTTGGGGTATGTCTCTATCAGTTTTGCACATCTAGAGACTGAAATTCTTGCCCATTCTTCCTTGCAAAACAGCTCGAGCTCTTTGAAGTTGGATGGAGAGCGTTTGTGAACAGCAGTTTTCAGCTCTTTCCACATATTCTCAATTGGATTCAGGTCTGTACTTTGTCTTGGCCATCCATCAGAGAACAGCTTGCCGGAATCAACTGGATCCAGCACTGGATGTGAATGGAATGTCCGCCTGCCCCATTAAAGTATAATGGGATCCAGCAGACATTCCGTTCGAATCCAGCTGACAAGTGGAGAAACCAACGTACAAAAACTGCTGCATGCTGAGGTTTGTGTCCAGATGACACATATTTTTTTTAATAAACTATCAGTACTTTAAGGAATACATTTCAGGACATTTATAATGCAACAGTAATTTAACATAATAGCATAAGTTTGAAAAAAAAGTTGGAATGTTAAACTCGGGGAAGGCATAAAAAAACATGAGTCAGAAGCCAATTTTCTTTATCCTAGGGGAAAAGTTCCTTCTAACTTAAAAGTATGTCAATTAGAATAAATCTCTGGATCAACAACTCATCTTCAGTAATTTAGTACAACTAGTATGACTTGTAGTATTACTATTATATCCATGTCAAATGTTTCCCCTTCTTTTATTAGTTTATAGTTCTATTCATAACGTATGCTATCTATATTATTTCACTTATAGAAATTGTCAAGCTGTGATTTTACCAGAAGGGGCCCTTAGGGTTATTTCTTCTGACACTAGTAGTTACCCCCTAGAGAGCTAAGGGAAATGCCAGAACAGTAACAACTGAAAGAAGCCAAGAGTCAAAGAGAATTATACTGAGGGAAGAATGGAGGGGGAAGAACTTTATAAATAAACAGAATAATAGAACATTGTACACATTTTGAAAAACGAAGTGTCAGTATAAAGACAGACATCACATATAATGATTATTATTCATTACAATATTTTACTACGGGTAAAATATTCATAATTTGATAAAGAAAAATTATGTATACATTTTTAAAGGGAATGTTACATCAGAAAACAACCTATTCTTTAAATCACAATTTTATGTTATACATTTTTTTAAAGAATTTATGGCATTTTTTTTTTTACAATTTTCAATCTCGCAAAGGATATTATAAAAAAAATCCCAAAATGATGCAATCTTTGCACTTATAGCTAGACTTAAAGGGGTATTCTCATCTTGGACAATGGGGGCATATCGCTAGGATATGCCCCCATTGTCCTATAGGTGCGGGTCCTGCCGCTGGGACCCGCACCTATATCGAGAACGGGGCCCCCAAAGTGAAGAAGTGCGCACCGCGCAAGCACGGCCCGCTCTCCGTTCACTTCTATGGGGCCGCCGCAAATAGCCGAGCACTGGCTCGGCTATCTCCGTCGGCTCCATAGAAATGAATGGGAGCGCACTGCGCATGCACGGCCACCGCTCCCATTCATATTCTATGGAGCCGACGAAGATAGCCAAGCCAGCGCTCGGCTATTTGCGGCGGCCCCATAGAAGTCAATGGAGAGCGGGCCGCGCTTGCGCGGTGCGCACTTCTTCACTTTGGGGGCCCTGTTCTTGATATAGGTGCGGGTCCCGCCGCTGGGACCCGCACCTATATCAAGAACAGGGCCCCCAAAGTGAAGAAGTGCGCACCGCGCAAGCGCGGCCCGCTCTCCATTGACTTCTATGGGGCCGCCGCAAATACTTCCGGAGCGCTGGCTTTGGCTATCTTCGTCGAGCTCCATAGAAATGAATGGGAGCTGGTGGCCGTGCATGCGCAGTGCGCTCCCATTCATTCTATGGAGCCGACGGAGATAGCCGAGCCACGCGCTCGGCTATTTGCGGCGGCCCCATAGAAGTGAACGGAGAGCGGGCCGTGCTTGCGCGGTGCGCACTTCTTCACTTTGGGGGCCCCGTTCTCGATATAGGTGCGGGTCCCAGCGGCAGGACCCGCACCTATAGGACAATGGGGGCATATCCTAGCGATATGCCCCCATTGTCCAAGATGAGAATACCCCTTTAAGTCAAGTCAAGTTTTATCGTTCTTTAAGGGTAACTTTTTTAATAGCCATCAAATTATAATAATAATAGGCAGAATTACAATGAAAGATATCACCTCTGCATAGATAACAGTCACAGATTATCTCCTCCCTCCTCACATCTCTCCAGGTCACAGAGCATGCCTAGGAAAGCCTCCCATAGAAATCAATGAATTTCACTCCAGTCTATTGTGTCTATGGTCTATGTGGCTACTTCAAAGAACAGGAAGTTTTTACATATTTTAGTACCTATGAAACTGTTACATGAGCGCTTGGCAGCTGATGGCATCTGTGTTGGTCCCATTTTCATATGTGCCCACATTGCTAGGAAAAATGATGATATATGTAAATGATCCTCTAGAAGCAACGGGGTGTTGTCATTACACCTAGAGGCTCTGCTCTTTCTGCAACTTCCGCTCCCTCTCCACTTTGATTGACAGAACTAATCAGTGAAAATATTGTCACGCCTGGCCATGTCAATCAAAGTAGAGAGGGTAGAGCAATTGCAGAGGAAGTGGAGCATCTAGGAATAAAGACAATGCCCCAGTTGCTCCTAGAAGCTCATTTGCACATATTAAAACATCATTGGGCTATATGGGCAGATATGAACATAGGACCAACATAGATACCTTCAGCTGCCAAGTGAACATGCAACAGGTCAGTCAGTTTCATAGGTAGAAATATGCTTACTGATGCCCTTTAAATGCACATAGTGATATGGATAACTGAAAAAAAAATCACCAAAAGTTCTAAAAAATATCTTTAAAATATAAACTTGATTTAACTTTCTACTTACCTGCATGGTGTCTTTAGTGGTGGCAGTGAAAGGTATTGCAACTTTGTTCAATTGATGAGACAAAGGTGTAATCCTGTGCACCACCACTACTAGGTAGACACCATGCAGATAGATGGCCCCATGTAAACAATGAAAGCACTACAGTTGTGCCATGGCCCTTTCAAGCAGCTCATCAGCATGGGTGTTGAGAGTTGAAACCCCCCACTGATATGATATTAATGGCTAATCTAAGGCTAACTGTGGAAAACTCCTTTAAGGTGCTAACTCTTGTATGGGGCTTTAATTATCTGATTATTTGTTCAGTGGGGTTTAATAGGTTTGATATTACTTCTTTTAATTTGCAACTAAAGACAAAACTGTTAGATAATGATGGAGCAATCATTAACACTCAGTGTGTATGGGAGGAAAGATTATTAATATGATTGCTCATTGTCTCATCCCCATTCTATTTGCATTTGCTGGCAGCGCATCCCCTGTATAGATGTGGAGATGTTCTGCTGAAAATGATTTTTATGCCAACATAAAAGATGTGATCAACGGACAAACAAGGTCATTTGTTGGCTGAACATTGGGCATGTTTACATGGCAGTGATCAGGAATGAAGGTTTATAAGGACATTCTGTCGCCTGTTCATCAGCTCTTGTAGAAGGACTTTAATTTCCCTTATGTTAAAGGGGTATTCCCATCTCACAAATGTAGTTTGTATAGTTAGATAAAGCCATACCAATATTATTACTAATAGAATGTATTTATATAAAATGCAATGTTTAGAAGATTTGCCTATTTGTATATCCATTGTCCCACACACATCAGTCAGGCTGTTGCCCCTAGTTACGACCACTGCAGCCATGTAGTAGTGGAGGTCGGCTTGCTCCTTTTCGAAACCCGCTCTGAGGTAGCTGCTGTATTGTGAACGCACACTGCATGAGCATGCGAAGACACATCTTAGGGTACTTTCACATCTGCGTTTTGGACGGTCAGAATCCATCCAAACTGCAGACTTTATAAATGGATCCTGCTCCATAGAGATGAATTGATCTTGGAAAAGAATCCGTTTCTCTGTGTTTTGGAAGTGCAGACAAAAATGCTACAACCCTAAGATGTGTCTCCGCATGCTCATATAATGTGCGTTCACAATACAGCAGTTACCTCAGAGCGGGTTTAAGCAAGAGCAAGCCGACCACCACTACTACACGGCCACGGTGGCCGTAACTAGGGGCAACAGCCTGACTGATGTGTGTGGGACAATGGATATACAAATAGGTAAATCTTCTAAACGGTACATTTTATATAAATACATTATATTAGTAATAATATTGGTATGGCTATATCTAACTATACAAACTACATTTGTGAGATGGGAATACCCCTTTAACTTCTCTGTTATAACCGAGTCACAATCGTCCAGGTCCCAGAAGCTGTGATATTGTAAGTTGGCAGTCACATAGATGTTTTAGCTGTCTTGGTACCTGTCAGTGAAATGCAAGTAGTGTTACTTTCTTATACCGTTCAATAACTTTCCTTTCAATAACTTTACAATTTAACTGCAGTAGTCAGCAGCAAACATTGTCATAATACTGAAAATTGTTAACAGGAAATACAAAATTATAATAAATATATGTACTCATAGAAAATGCAATTTATTGTATGGCAAAGAAGAGAAATCACAACAAAGAAAACATTTTTGGGAAGGTGTATTCTACGGTCAGGAGAAGCAGAATCCATTATATGGCATAACCTAAATCTCAAATTTATGAAACAGCCTTTAATGGGAAAGACACACAATTCACAATTAAAATGCTGTTAAATCTTATACTCCTGAACTTAGTGATGCAATCATTCTAATCAGAGATTAACAAATTGACTTGGAATTCACTCGGAATTTCTCAAAATTTGTTTTAGACAAATCAGAGAGAGAAACGCCCTCCTCCAAAAAAGAGACAGGCAAATCAGTTCTCCTTCCAAACGGAGAGAAAACGAATGGGGTCATTTATCAAACTGGTGCAAAGTAGAACAGACTTAGTTGCCCATAGCAACCAATCAGAGTCCTCCTTTGATTTTCCAAAGGAGCTGTGAAAAATGAAAGGTGGAATCTGAATGGTTGCTATGGGAAACTAAGTCAGTTCTACTTTACACCAGTTTGATTACTGACCCCATAAATGTGTCCACACGACATTTCTTTGGAAAAGAGACATGCAAACTGATCCTCCATCCAAAAGGAAAGGAGACACTGTTTGAGAGTGTCTCAAACCAGCAAACAATGCTTTAGGGGTGACTGCCTGATGTCAGAGCTGAGCAGAGAGAATTAGCTTAGCTGCCAGAGTGGCCTTGGTTGATGTAGTATTTCACCTTATGGAGAGTGCTGAGTACACATGAGTAGTATTGTGATCCAGGCAATGCTCCTTTGGGTTTCTGGGAAAAAAATATATGCAAAACAGCACATCTTACATCTGCTGGCACCAGAGTCTTAAAGGGGGTTCTCTTGGAATTAAGAAAATGAAAATACTTAAATATTACTTTATTATAAATATATTTCCAAATACCTTTCATTAGCAATAATGGCTCATTTTCCCTAGGGAGCAAAGATTATGAGAAGTAAAATGGCTGCTGTCCTATTAGTCAACACAAAACCTGTTCTACTCACACAGAACTGAGCTAAAGAGCTGCCTCATCCTCCTCTCTGCTGGCCAGGGATTATGAATCCTGAATACAGTTTAATGTGATCTTAAGATGAATCTCTGTAGTAATGAAGTTCATGAGGAGACATAAAGTACAGAGAGGAGGTGGGGGTGTGTCTGATGAGCCGCAGTACTTGTATGTAGTCTCCATTACCACAGCCCCATATTACTACAATCTGTCCTGTCCATTCTCTCTGTACTTTAGCCATTTCCTCATGAACTCCATTCCTACAGAAATTCAGCTGAAGTCCATATTAAACTGTATTCAGGATCATTTTCTCTGACAAGCAGAGCAGAGTGGAGGATGAAGCAACTCTTTACCTCAGTGTTATGAAGTAACTTGTCCTGCTGTGTTATTAGGACAGGTTTTCTGTGTACTGATAGGATGGCCCTTTTATTTTTTCTATTGATGGCTCACTAGACAAAATGAGCCATTATAACTAATGAAAGGTATTTAGGAATATATTTATAATAAAGTAACATTTAAGTATTTTTATTTTCTTAATTCCCGGAGAGAACCCCTTTAACTTTGGTTAACTTCCTTTCCTTTTCAAAGGAAAGCTAATAATTTATAAACATCCAGTGGTTAGTCAGTAAGGGGTTAAATATGGATAGCCAAAACAAACTTTTGAATCCTACTCTATAAAAGCAAAGGTTTCCTTCTGTCACATGATGCAGGAGTGCACTGCTGCATGGACATGACTCTTGTCCTCCCTGTTAATTACTAAGTGATCTTATATTACATCATCATGCTCATATTTATCACTAGAGATGATCGAATCACTCCAAAGTCAGTCATTATTTGCACCATTAGGTGAATGGATTGAAAAAGTTCAGTTATGTCACCAGGTAAACTTCCAGTCCTTTCCTGATGGATAGCTGCCTCATGAGCATATTTCTCCTTCACCTATGGCACTAGGTATATATGCATACACAGATTGATCCATCATTTATTTCATGCTCTGAACAAAGAAGCTGTTGATCAATATTTCAGGTTTCTACATCCTGACAAGAATTGCCATGAAAGAAAAAAGCTCTTTAATGATTTCTGTCTATGTAGTAGTGATACAATATGCAATAAGCATGCAATTTGAGAGTCATTTTGAAGGACATGCTTGAAGGCTTTTGATATCATCAGATATGTGAAGGGAATACTAACTACTTGCCACAGAAATAATGCTAGAAAAGTAATACATAAATGCAGGTTATGGAAAACCTACAATTACAGGACAATATATTAATTCTTATATACTTCATCCCAAAAGGATTGTAGCTAATTAACACCTTTTTTTTGGTAAAGTGTGTATGTATGAGATGAAAACTTATGGTGTGCCTTACCCAGTTTGATAGATGCAGGTATTACCTCCTATGGATATGGCATAAAAGTCAGAGAAGGGAACAGGCATTTAAAGTTCTGGTAAATATACCTGACAGTGTAAAATAAAAAGGCAATAAACTGGGACTAGTAGGGCTATTGGTCTATGGACCACAGAGTTTATATGAGCCTGCACACTCTTCTGCTTGGCTTTCACATATCTGGAAAAAGTTCACCAGAACTTAGGAGGCACAGCATATAGCTGAAAAATGCTACATTTTAATTTCACTAATCAATGGGAGTCTCTGCAGACCCCAACCAACACATTATAATTTTTTTCCCCTTTCTAATGTTATATGAAAAACTGTTCCAGAATTGTTATTTCATGTGGAATGCAGTAGTTACTAAAACAGACATGTCAGGAAGGTGACAGGTCCTCTTTAATTCTGTGTCTAATGAGGTGATTTGGAGCTCTATATAAAATAGACTCATCTGAAGGTAATATAAGGTATGTAAATCAGCATATCATTTTGTAACTATTATTATTTATTTGTACAGAGTCATCATCTTCCGTTTTACATAGCATAATATTGAGGTTAGACCCATTATCAATTACCAAAGACAGTGGGCAAAGCCACTGAATATTAAAGGGATTGTCTCACTTCAATCAGTGGTATTAATCATATCATACTTACTAATGTATTGTTATTATCCATATTGCCTCCTTTGCTGGTTTGATTCTTTGTTCCATCACATTATACACTGCTCGTTTCAATGGTTACATAGGTTAAAACCCCTTAACTTGTACATTTCTCACATACCTTAATTGCAGAGTATAGCGCAGCGGTTGTGCTGAAAAACGAAGTTAAAACATTATGCTAATGAGCCTTCGGAGCACCGGGGGGCGGGCTCTTTCCTCCTGAGCACCGCTTCTTCACCGCCCCCCCCCCCCCCTGGGCCCGAGGCTCTCCCCCATGCCGAAGTCCACGCCCCTCTGTAAAGTGACTGACAGCGCTAGACCGTTTGGCCTAGCGCTGAAATCCTGCACCTGCGCAGTCCGATCGCGCCGGCTCGTGCGCAATAGCGCTTGCAGTGCCGAACACTGCAAGCGCTTCCATCCTTGTGCGCACGCGCCGTCACTTCGCTGAACCCGGAATTGACGGCGCGTGTGCACAAGGATGGAAGCGCTTGCAGTGTTCGGCACTGCAAGCGCTATTGCGCACGCGCCGGCGCGATCGGACTGCACAGGCGCGGGATTTCAGCGCTAGGCCAAACGGTCTAGCGCTGTCAGTCACTTTACAGAGGGGCGTGGACTTCGGCATGGGGGAAGAGCCTCGGGCCCAGGGGGGGGGGGGCGGTGAAGAAGCGGTGCTCAGGAGGAAAGAGCCCGCCCCCGGTGCTCCGAAGGCTCATTAGCATAATGTTTTAACTTCGTTTTTCAGCACAACCGCTGCGCTATACTCTGCAATAAAGGTATGTGAGAAATGTATAAGTTAAGGGGTTTTAACCTATGTATTAAAATACATAGGTTAAAATCTGGTGACAGAGCCTCTTTAAGTATATCATACTGGTATTCAGTTGTGGACATTCACTTCAAGCACCTAACCTGTGATTGTTGAGTTTGTTACCATCAGCATTTTATATGAGTGTTCAATCTCTACCTTGACCCCACCAGACCAGTGCTGTCCTCAGCATTCTAGGCCAATCAGATGCCTCCCCGCTTTATTTCTACCTCCCTACTCACATTGCAATAGAGACAAACTGGAACTCTATCCTCTACCGCAGTAAGGTGCCACTTTTCCCTAATAAGATATAGTTTATCAAAAACTTTCATGAATTTACGAGTACTACTGATTATTGCATTAAATATTATCTGAACTGGAAATAGCCTAGATCATACAGGCTTATAAAATACTGCAAATATTGGACAAATCATGCTACAAATTCATTTTTCTTTAAGAAATGTTGTCAAACTACTTGGACAACCTTAAATTCTAATAATCATCCTTACTTAAAACATTTGGGATTTCCCTTTTTCAACTTTTTAAAAAAAAAAGGATCAACTCATTATTGACTTAGATAGGTAGCTGAAAGATTGGTCTTCCTTTCGGATTTAGGTCACCTAATCAAAACCAGAGTCAGATCAAACCCATTGCCCAGAGCACCAGGTCTCCTGAAATGTTCATTCCTCCTTGTTAGCTGCTGCAGAACGACTGACAAAGGATGCCTTTTTTGAAAAGCTGACTTGCTTAATATTCTTCAGCAAGGGCATGGGCTGTATGGTTTGCCAGGGGCCAGAAATGAACTTTTTACCTTTCTGTAGCAACTTAAAAAACAGCAGTGATTATGTTCGAAAATAAAAGTTTCTTGCAGGTATGGATTGGTATTACCGAGTACATTATTGTGTCTTGCTTGCATCGATATTTTGGGCATATACTGTATATCACTGTTCAGCAGCTAAGAATATTTTCTTTTTGCACATTTGCTTTAAAGGATTGGTACTAATTAACAACATGAAGCAAAGCAAGCTGATATTAGTTATAAAATAGACTCTGTATTACTAGTGGTGAGTGAATTGAACTTCGGATCACAGATCCAAAGTCGATTTGTTCTAACACTTCAATTTAATTCTGTACAGAGACTTGTCGCTGTACAGCATTAAAATGTATTGCCTCAGCGGAGGTAAAATACGATTCACCCGAAGTCACATGAGACTTTGCATTCATTTCTAAATCTTTAAAAACATTTCAATTAGCAGTCCAAATTCAGATTTGGTACAGAAGTACCAGTCAGTAACAAACCCGACTTCGGACTCCGAATTTGAAATGTTTTTAACTGAATACCAAATTTATTCACCGAAATCTCGTGTGACTTTGATTGAAACAAATTTTGCCTCCACAGAGGGAACATATTTTAAGGCCTCTTTCACACTTCAGTGTTTGGTCAGTGATTTCCATCAGTGATTTGTGAGCCTAAACCAGGTGTGGTTCAAAACCACAGAACAGGTGCAGATCAGTGGCGTACCTCCAATAGAGGCAGACCACGCAGCTGCTATGGGCCCCTGGGGGAAGGGGGCCCGCAGTGGCGAATAGGCCACGCCCACTAATTACACTAGCTACCTGTGAGAAGAGAATATAGGACCTGCAAAAGGACCTTTGGTGATGTCATCATCACCATGTGACCAGTGCAGAAAGCCAAGCATAGCAGGGAAGTCTGAAGAACCTTTGGTGATGTCATCATCATGTGACCAGTGCAGAGGACTGGTGAAAGACCTGTGGAATGTCGCTGTGAGGGGCGGAACTTCTGTGTTGTACCTGAAGGAGAGGTTAGTGGTGTCCTGGAATAACCCATATAACACCCTCTAAAAGCTGGGAGTTGTAGTTCTGTCCTAATATATCCCTTTCCATTTAATTTCAACTTATGCCCTAGTACAGTCTGGTAATGATGGGAGTTGTAGTTCTGTCCTAATATATCCCTTTCCATTTAATTTCAACTTATGCCCTAGTACAGTCTGGTAATGCTGGGAGTTGTAGTTCTCTCCTCTTATACCCCCTCTCTGTAATTTATACCGTTGCCCCATAATAAGTCTGGCCATACTGGGGGTTATAGTTTTTTCCTTTCCTCTCACCTAGTAAAACTGGATGATGCCCTATAATAATCTGGACATGCTGGGAGTTATAGTCCTCTCTTCTTAGGCTGGGTTCACATCACTGTTTAGTTTTGCATGCAGGACTTTTTTCCGTCTAAAATAACCGATCTAAGGCAGAAACTGCTCAAACAGATGCCAAATATGCAGAACTGATGCTTGAAATACAGGATCCGTTCTTTTCTTTTTTTTTCTGTTCTTCCTATGGATCAGACATAAAGAAAACTAAGCGGCGATGTGAACCCGGCCTTGTAGCCTTGTATTCTCTCTGTGTAATATCCACTTGTATCCAATAATAACAGCCTGGACATGCTGGGAGTTGTAGTTCTGTTCTTTCCACTTTTATCTCTCCCTGTCTTGTCTCCTAATTTCCAATAACCACAATCTGATGATGTTGAGACTTGTAGTTCTCCTGTCACTATTATAATGTTCTGCAGCAGATGAGGTGTGTATTAGGCTTTGTTCACATATATGCTGGTGACGTTCGCTGGTCTGCCATCATAGGAGCACAACAACGAAAATCACTGTAGGTCCGGATCTGGCACTTCATGGTCAACACCTAAAGGATCCCGTTGACTATGATGAGATCTGAGGGGTTTCTATCAACATTTATTACCTGATCTGCGAATGAGGCTCCTAACACAGATGTGATCAAAGCCTTATATGTTCTCTAGCATCAGATTATGATGTTCTGCAGCAGCTGTGGTGTTTGTTAGGCAGTTCTGCCGCAGTTGAGGTGTGTATTGTGAGGTTCTGCAGCAGCCGAGGTATATATTATGAGATTCTGTAGCAGATTAGGTGTGTGTTAGGAGGTTCTACAGCAGCTAAGGTGTGTATGAGGAGGTTCTGCAGCAGCTGAGGTGTGTTATGATGTTCTGCAGCAGCTGAGGTGTGTATGATGAGGTTCTGCAGCAGCTGAGGTGCCAGGTAAGGCCAGGTAATCACTTGCGATCAGATTTTGGTATTCTCTTCCAGCCACCAGCAGAATACCAGAATCACTAGATCCAGCATAGGCCAAACACTTCTGCCACCTACCGGATCCCATTCACAATAATGGGGTCAGTCGAGATCCGGCATGCAGCGGTGTTTTGCCCTTTGTTTTTGCCAGAATCTGCAACGGAGGCTCCTGCTGGAACCTCTGCAGTAGATGTGCACGTAGCCTCAGGGGTGCTATGGGTCACTCACAAGGGGGCCCAATTCAGATTCTTGCCATGGGGCCCAGTGATTTCTATGTACGCCCCTGGTGCAGATCTTTCCATTATACCTTATCTCTGTGTAGGCTGCACTTCTAGTTTTGGCTTACAAATCACTGATGGAAATCACTAACCAAGTGCTGAAGTGTGAACAAGGCCTAATGCTGTATGGAGACAAATCTCTGCACGGGATTAAAACGAAGTGTAAGATTGAATCGCTCAACATTAGTCATTACTATCCTTTGAACCTATAGCGTTAAAGGAATCTGTCACCAGAAAACTCACTTTTAAACCTGCCTTGTAGAGTTAGCTAGCTTAGATGAATGCAATAATCAGGGGCAGACTGGGAACTTAAAGTGGCCCTGGAAAAAATACTAAAAGTGGCCCCGTTTTGTAGTCGGGTTCAAATTGATGGAAGGCAGAGCCAACACAAGTAGGCAGGGCCAGTAATACCGCATTGTGGAACATTATACCACCCCAACAGAGCCAAATACCACAGTCCATCACAAAATACTGCCAGCAGCGCAAAATAAATCCCCTAAATCTTCTACTGGCAGGCCATGAGGAGGGCTCAGGCAGCCCCCCTGGGCATCGGCCCACCGGGAAATTTCCTTGTAAGGTCTATGGCCAATCCACCTCTGGCAATAATACCTTTCACTTAGTGATCCCTTGCTTCATTCTCGAGGAAAATGATTTGTAATCTGGGCGGATTGGCCATAGACCTTACAGGGAAATTTCCCGGTGGGCCGATGCCCAGGGGGCCGTCTGGGCCCTCCTAATTGCCAGCAAGTGGAAAATTTTGGGGATGTATTTTGTACTGCTGGCAGTATTTTGTGATGGACTGTGGTATTTGGCTATGTTGGGGTGGTATAATGTGCCACAATATGGTAATGCTGGCCCTGCCTTCCATCAATTTGGACCCAACTACAAAATGGGGCCACTTTTATTATTTTTTCCAGGGCCACTTTAAGTTCCCAGTCCGTCCCTGTTTGTAATCCATATCCAAAAGAATGATTAGTTGCACCGAGAGCAAACCCAAATCACTCTGTGCACCCATGCTCCTTCTGCTTCCTCTTCAAGCTCCTCCCTCACTATCTTGATTGATAGGGCCAGGTTCCTGCATAGTCATCTCACTTGGCTCTGTCAGTCAAAAAGAAGAGTGTTTTCCAGTGTTAATGATAGGAAAGAAACAATTCAGATACATAAAATAATCACTTGGGACAATTCCCATTTACGTCTAGTAAAGACAGATTAAATCTATGTTCTGCTAATAATGTTGATAGCTCCTTAATAAATGGGTATGGACCAGAAGATGTATTCTCAATGATAAATGCTGGTGAAATAGCCTGCTGAGTATACGCCTTCATTTTGACAAAATATTTTCAGATAATTATTTTTTTTCCCATTGCTTATAGTGCCTGTGAAGAGATTGTGATCACTCACATCTCTTTTTTTTTTTTTTTTTTTTTTTAATAGCAAAGGCTATATACGCTAACTGTGTATTTGCTACATTTTAGAAATCAAGTAGCTTTTTCTTGTAAAAAATGTTTTCAGTCTAGTTACTGGTTCAGTATCACAGACTAGAAATGGGTATTTTACCTTAAAACAATTATAGACTCACTGCCTGTGTGGGACGGTTTAAAACAAAACAAATTATCTTTATTAAAGTAAATACAAATAAAACGAGGCTTCACTCTCTCTTGTACTAACAAAGACAGGCAGATGGGAAATGTGCCTAAGTGAGAAGTGGAACACTGTATTGTTAAATGTTGCCACTCTCAAAAAGAGCACTGTGGTCCGAGTGGGGTGTGCCCTATGGATATTGGCACTATCACCCAGACCCCAGACTTAGCTGGTGGATGAGAGTCTGGGGAACTCGGACCACATTCCCAGTAGAGACAATAAAGGATATATGCAGTATTCTGGGTATAGTATGAATCACCCCAGTACTGTCTACATATCCAATCATGCACCATATGCTGACAGACCAGAAACCAGTTCGCTATTTAAAGAGTGGGAACAGGCTGGCGCATACGTCCATACTAGCGCCGATCATGCTGCACTCCACATGTGCAGTGTTCACCGCCTGCTCTTACAGTTAGGTAGACTAGCTTTTCCTAGTTCCTCAACCTATGCTCCTGATAGAGTGTCCGCTCCATGGACATATAAAACTCATTGAGCAGGCTGAGAAATCATAGATAGATAGCATAACTCTGCAGAGGGCTGTACTGGGATCGTCCATGTACATATAAGGCCTCTTTCACACTAGCGCAGCACAGATCCGGCAGGTGAATGGTGCCGTCAGATCTGTGCTGCCGCAGTGACATGTGTGGGGCCGGAACCGCGCTCCGGCCCCACACATGTCACACAGTACATACTCACAGACACACACAGACATATACACATACAAATACACATAAATACTTACATGCTCCTGGCAGGTCTCCACAGCGCAGGAGGAGCAGGACAGTGCGCACATAGGACGATTCCCCACATCGCCCTCTGCTGGGCGCCGGGTAGAATCGTCCTATGTATGCGCCGTCCTGCTCCTCCTGCGCTGTGGAGACCTGCCGGGAGCATGTAAGTATGTATGTGTATTTGTATGTGTATATATGTCTGTGTATGTTTATGTATGTCTGTATGTGTGTATGTATGTATGTGTGCAGGTGACGGATCCGTCATGAACTCCATTGAAAGTCAATGGAGGACGGATCTGTTCACCATTGTGTCACACCAAACGGATCCGTCCCCATTGACTTGCATTGGGGGTCATGACGGATCCGTCTTGGTGCGGATGCCTGGACCGGAGAGCAAACCGCAGCATGCTGCGGTTTGCTATCCGGTCTGAAGACAGAACGGAATGCTTTTAGGAGCATTCCGTTGTCTTCAGTTCAGTTTTGTCCCCATTGACAATGAATAGGGACAAAACTGAAGCGTTTTATTCCAGTTTTGAGCCCCTATGACGGAACTCAATACAGGAATTATAAAACGCTAGTGTGAAAGTAGCCTAACTGTGTCAGTCAGTTTACAATGGTGGACACTGATTTAATCCCATTAAGCACTTTATGTACCTTGTTCCCCCAGGCTGCTAACAAAGTTCATTTTGAACTGGTTCCTGGTCTGCCTGACTACGGTGCATGATTGGATATATAGACAGTACTGGGCTGATTCGTACTATACCCAGAATACTGCATATATCCTTTATTTTCTCTATTGGGAATGTGATCAGAGTTCCCTGGACTCTGATCCACCAGCTAAGTCCAGGGTCTGGGTGATAGTGCTGATATCAATAGAGCACAACCTACTCGGACCACAGTGCTCTGAGAGTTGCAACATTTAACAATACATTGCTCCACTTCTCACTTAGGCACATTTCCCATCTGCCTGTCTTTGTCAAAGCCTTGTTTTATTTTTATTTACTTTAATAAAGATATTTTTTTTTGTTTTAAACCGTCCTACAAAGGCAGTGAGTCTAGTTACTGGGTCAGTTGTATTTTAGTTCCCTCTCTATGTAGATGTCAATGGGAAGGTCTTGTTTTTTATAGGGCTGTCATTTTTATTGGTACTATTTTTAGGGTAGATACCCTAGTACTTTTTGATCACTTTTTATTTAACATTTTTGTTGGAAAAGATAATAAAAAAACAACATCAGCTATTTTAATTTTTTTGCCATTAAGTGATTCACTGTACATGATATATTTTTTTATATTTTAATAGTTTGGACATTTTCAGACATCAGTTTTTTTACTGTTTATTTTATATATAATATTTGGAAAGGGGGTGATTTGAACTTTTAATATTTTAGATTTTTTATTTTAAAATTAATGGTAATTCTTAGTCTACTTCAGCAAGTGATCATTCTGATTTCTTATACCATAGACTGCAAAAGTATACTAGGCTGGGATTGGAGCTCTAAGACTATCCACTGTGGCTGGGTGTCAGCTGTTTAATACAGCAGACATGTGTTGCGTATGTAGCAGACACAGCCCTGGAGCCTGCTCCATACACACCTCATGCACCTTGGGGGTACTAATTCAGAATAGAACATACATTTATAGAATCATAGTATTATTCATAGGCGTATTAGGGATAAACTTCACAAAATGGCCATTTTATTCTCCTTTCTGTTACACTCTGGCAGGAGGATCTCAGACCAGACTAACGCAAAAAGATCATTGTACCACTGTAAAAGTAGGTAATGCATGAGGATATTGGCTATGACCACCCTCACAAGTGGTTCTTAGCATCTGTTACTGTATGTGATCACATGTGTTTTCTTCAGCCTAGCAAGCAACAGAAGAGGTTCTTTATAATGTCATTCTTAAACTAAAAAAACTTTTAGATTGGTGGGACCAATTGGTGGACAGAAGTTAAATTTTAGTTCTTATGTGAAGTGTATCTTTACAGTGTTTTTCCCACTTCAGACTTTTATGACCATTCCATGGGTTTTGCCATAAATGGCTGTTGTGACTAAAGCCTATTGGTACAAGATAGATCTCCTGATCCCTGTCCTACAAGGTTAGGTGACCACATACAGAGGTGGCTTGTAGTTTCTCATCTTTTGTTTGAAGTCTATGAGTGTTATAGAATAGTAATATAAACCCTAGCAGGCTGCTGGTGGCCATCTTTCCTTACAGAACGGGCCTTAGATTACCACCTTTCTCTTGATTGGTGGAGGTTTCAGTGGTTGACCAAGGATATCCCATAAATTATGAAAACTTCATTAAACTTAGTTTCGTTCAGCATCCGCAAAGACTGGTTATAGAGGCAACCATTATTGTGACCTCTATTAGGGAATCTTCACCGCAGATTTGTTGCAGAAATTTCTGCTACTGAAAATTAGTTCCAGCCATCTGAATGGGGTTGTTTTGATGGAAAGTACAAGAATACCCATTCACATGAATGCGATAGTCACAGTATTTTCTGCAAAAGAAGTGCTCGAGTGAATATACTGTAATATACTGTCTACCTCTGTAGCCGCTGCACGCTGATCAGTGATAGGTTTAATACGACCGATACATGGATACATCAATAATTGTATATTTATCTCTTTATTTATCCTTTTCTTTAGTTGCTAATCCTGTTTAATCCCCATTAATATTACTACTATATACATATAATGATCCTGAGTCACATTTATGAGCACTATAAGAACTGAGAAAAGTACAATTCTAACTGTGTATTTCTTACATGATTTGCTGTGGTCTAATAAACTATTGAACTTAGCTTTGTTCTTGGCTTCCAGTCTGAATTTCACTCCCAGTTGTATGCATTCCACATAAATGGATTTTGCTACCAGATCATTCTGGTTTCTTATATTTTTTTAATAACTTTGGGGCTTAAAAAGTCAAATGAAGTTTGAGGTGCTGATCATATATTGCTGTTATAGTTTTGCAAATATGTTTTTAAAGAACAAGATAACTATATATTAACACATTAGCTTATATTAAAAGCGGATGACTAAAGCCGCTAAAATCCACTTATCTTAAGGACTTTCTTGTAAGCTACTAGCCAAATAATCTCATAGTTCAGTAGTTGAAAAGTTCACATTCCTAATGCTACAGTGTATCAGGAAACAACAGTTTTTCTACTTATGCAAATTCGGTTGGCATCTATTTTCTGCAGCACAACATTAGCTATTTCTTTTGTCAAAAATAAAACCTCTGTTATGTTTGAGATAGGAGAACTGCAGATAGAGACATATGAATTTAATCGATGTGGGAGACTTTGATCACTCTGGTTAGAAGTAGTTTCTGTGGCACCCGGCATTTTGCAAGTTATTACTAAATGCAATGCAGATGACATATCACATGTTGTGTCAGGTTTAGCTCTATACTTATTGTGCATTCAATATTTATGGTTTAACTGCATATTTATAACTAATGTGCTTGCAGTGATTACAAATCATAAAATGCTTATATATATATAGAGAGAGAGAGAGAGAGAAAGAAAGAGAGAATATACTGTATATACTGTATATATATTTATATCTTCCACATTGAGTGTATGAAATAGTGTAACTTACTGAAATCATCTCAGTACAATTGGAAGAGTAATTCATAAAAATGACATATACACCGAACATATAATGGAAGATAGCGACAAGTCAGTGACCGCTCATTAAAATAGAGAGCCTGACAGAAATGTGCCTTGCTAATAAAAGCATCACAAGTATTGCGAGTCAATAAGCCATAAGTGGGGCTCCAGAGATTATGGTATATTATTGTATGTTGCATGGGCACTTATGGTCTAATTACATGTATTATTGATTTGAGGTACAAGAAAAAACACAACATGACTGTCCACCCTTGGACACCAATTCTTTTTTTTCTTCTTCTAAATTGGTCAAATTTTAGGAATCAGTCATTTCTGAATATATATAATGGCACCGCGCAACTGGTATATTGATATCCCTTATTCACCTAGATGGTACTTTTAATTCAATAACTTTCCTCTGTAAGATTTAGTATACCACTCAGTTCACCTCTGGAGCGGTAGTTAGCACATATGTCTCAATGTTCCGTACACTCAAAACGCTGTATTCATAGCGTACTGGATTAGTTACACATGTGTTCCTACCTTTCTAGTGGCATGCACAAGGTCTTCAGGGTGTTCGGTGGTTCAGGATACGGTCCCGGTTCTTCCTAGGGACTTTCTCAATTTCTGGAGCGAGCCCCGGCCGGTGGCTCAGCTCCGCTTGCTTGTCTGTAGCTCACGCTCACTCAGAGCGTGCGGTGACTTCACCTGTGCTACGGATAGGTAATTGAGCCAAACTTACTAACCTACGCGTTTCAAACAACACGGTGTTCTTCCTCAGGGTATTTTTCCAGTTAGGCTCTGTATCCTCCTTTATATCTCCACCTCATTAGCCCCTCTTGCGCCATCTTACTCAAAGGTAAATAATTCTATTTCTGTGTTCTGGCCTCCAGGCATCAGGGTGTGTCTCCACCTCATTAACCCCTCTTGCACCATCTTACTCAAAGGCAAATAGTTCTATGTCTGTGTTCAGACCTCCAGGCATCAGGGTATCCATTTCATAGATCCACCTGGTCTCTGCTCGTGACATTTTTTTAATAAAATCCCCTCCTCGTTTGTCTTGTTTAATAATTTCCAAACCGCAGAATTGTGTTTTCATAAACTTTCCATTATGTGTTTCTTTATAATGTCTTGACAATGGGTGCCCTTCGTATTTTCTAGTTATATTATACACATGCTCTCCTATACGTTCCTTTAATTTTCTTTTTGTACGGCCAATGTAAATTTTGTTGCAAGGACATTAATGGCGTATATTACCCCTTCACTCTGACAGGTTATATGCTGATCAATATCATATTTATATGTCCCCTTCTTATTTTCTATCCTATGTTGTTTTTTATTTTCTCCTGATTTTCTACATCCCTTGCATGTATTGCAAGGGAAGAAACCTTTGGGGATACTATTCATTATATTTTTCGTATTATTCATATTTTTTCTGTTCCCTCTATTATTTACACTGACTCCTCCTATACACCGGTCAGTCGAGGCTACTATATTACCTATATTCTTTGCTTTTCGATATATGAATTTGGGTTTCTCTGTGATATATTCCCCTAATATTTTATCCTCTTTTAATAGATCCCAATATTTGTTGATTATATCTCTAAATTTTTTTGTGTGACCATTATAGGGAATAATGATAGGTGGCATAACTACAGGTTCTCCCATTTTTTCTTCTTTATTTCCCTCATTTTTCTCCTTCTATGAACATATACAAGAAGGAAATGAACATCTTAATTAAAAAAGGGAGAAAATTGGGGATATTACCGAAACAGGAAGCAGAATTTATAGAGATTAAACATCCAAAAACAGCAGCTTTCTATTATAACCCCAAGATTCACAAAGATACAAAAAATCCCCCCGGGAGACCTATAGTCTCCGGAATTAACTGTTTGACTAGTGGTTTGTCTAAATACATAGACCATTTCCTTCAGGAGTATGCACAAATGCTTCCAGCATACTTGAAGGACACCACACATATTTTAAGTATAATAGAAGAGATAAAATGGAAACCAAACTATATAATAGGTACTTTAGACGTCAAGTCATTATATAGCATCATAGAGAATACTAAAGGATGCGAAGCAGTGGAGCATTTTATAAAGAAAAAGGGAGAATTACCAGAAACCCAAATAAATTTTATATCAGAATGTATAATGTTTATTTTACAGAAAAACTTTTTTATGTATAATAAGGATTTTTATCTACAGACATGGGGTACCGCTATGGGGACGAGGTTCGCACCGGGGTTCGCTAATCTGTATGTTGGAAAGTGGGAGGAGCAATACATACACAAAGATGGCGGACTCCGGTCGGGCCTCGTCCTCTGGCGACGTTTTATCGATGACGTGTTTTTTATATGGGAAAAAGGGGAAGACAGTTTGATGGAATTTTTTAATGAAATAAATAAAAATGAGTTTTACTTAGAATTCAGTTTAGAATATAGTAAAAAAACTATAAATTTTCTAGATTTAACTATTTATATCGAGGAAGGAAAAATCTATACAAAAACCTACACCAAACCGACAGATTCTAATAGCTTATAGCAAAAACTAGTTGTCACCTTCCACGCTGGTTGGAAAACATTCCGAAAAGTCAGTTTCTCCGCCTCAGAAGAAATTGCACCAAAATAGATGAATATGAAGAAGAGGCGGAGATACTTCAAAGTAAGTTTTTGGCAAAGGGATACAATAAAGAAAAGTTGATAGAGCAGAAAAATGATATAAGAGCAATAGAAAGGGAAACATTAATCAAAAATATACAGAAGGAGAAAAATGAGGGAAATAAAGAAGAAAAAATGGGAGAACCTGTAGTTATGCCACCTATCATTATTCCCTATAATGGTCACACAAAAAAATTTAGAGATATAATCAACAAATATTGGGATCTATTAAAAGAGGATAAAATATTAGGGGAATATATCACAGAGAAACCCAAATTCATATATCGAAAAGCAAAGAATATAGGTAATATAGTAGCCTCGACTGACCGGTGTATAGGAGGAGTCAGTGTAAATAATAGAGGGAACAGAAAAAATATGAATAATACGAAAAATATAAT
Source organism: Rhinella marina (assembly GCA_900303285.1). Taxonomy (NCBI): domain Eukaryota; kingdom Metazoa; phylum Chordata; class Amphibia; order Anura; family Bufonidae; genus Rhinella; species Rhinella marina. Next base: position 28,840 of record ONZH01031225.1, read on the forward strand.
GAATAGTATCCCCAAAGGTTTCTTCCCTTGCAATACATGCAAGGGATGTAGAAAATCAGGAGAAAATAAAAAACAACATAGGATAGAAAATAAGAAGGGGACATATAAATATGATATTGATCAGCATATAACCTGTCAGAGTGAAGGGGTAATATACGCCATTAAATGTCCTTGCAACAAAATTTACATTGGCCGTACAAAAAGAAAATTAAAGGAACGTATAGGAGAGCATGTGTATAATATAACTAGAAAATACGAAGGGCACCCATTGTCAAGACATTATAAAGAAACACATAATGGAAAGTTTATGAAAACACAATTCTGCGGTTTGGAAATTATTAAACAAGACAAACGAGGAGGGGATTTTATTAAAAAAATGTCACGAGCAGAGACCAGGTGGATCTATGAAATGGATACCCTGATGCCTGGAGGTCTGAACACAGACATAGAACTATTTGCCTTTGAGTAAGATGGTGCAAGAGGGGTTAATGAGGTGGAGACACACCCTGATGCCTGGAGGCCAGAACACAGAAATAGAATTATTTACCTTTGAGTAAGATGGCGCAAGAGGGGCTAATGAGGTGGAGATATAAAGGAGGATACAGAGCCTAACTGGAAAAATACCCTGAGGAAGAACACCGTGTTGTTTGAAACGCGTAGGTTAGTAAGTTTGGCTCAATTACCTATCCGTAGCACAGGTGACGTCACCGCACGCTCTGAGTGAGCGTGAGCTACAGACAAGCAAGCGGAGCTGAGCCACCGGCCGGGGCTCGCTCCAGAAATTGAGAAAGTCCCTAGGAAGAACCGGGACCGTATCCTGAACCACCGAACACCCTGAAGACCTTGTGCATGCCACTAGAAAGGTAGGAACACATGTGTAACTAATCCAGTACGCTATGAATACAGCGTTTTGAGTGTACGGAACATTGAGACATATGTGCTAACTACCGCTCCAGAGGTGAACTGAGTGGTATACTAAATCTTACAGAGGAAAGTTATTGAATTAAAAGTACCATCTAGGTGAATAAGGGATATCAATATACCAGTTGCGCGGTGCCATTATATAGATATATACGTATTTGGTTTTCCAGAACAGCAGGTGTGCAGTACTGCTGCGGTAACGGCAGCAACAAAAAGTGTCTCTAAAGGTAGCGCTAGTGGATAGTTTTCTGGATACATTTCTGAATATATCTTTATAGCAGTTAGAATTCTGACACAGAGCTGCAAATCCTCTGTTTACACATAAACGGTCATTTTTCTAGCTGACTGTGGCTAGAAGAATCTTAGGAGAGTACTGCTCACCACTCATATAATAGTATGCAATATGCTCCTAAGCACCATCTAGTGGACAGTCAGGCTTCAACATTTTTTTCATGTGATATGAAAATGTTTGTTAGTTTATGATCCTGCAAATCGAGGGAATATCTCTCCAAGATGCAGCATTCAACCCTGGATTTTTCTAAGTAAATATAATTCCCTCCACTTCTAGATTCTACTATCTAAAATGTTATCAACAAATCAAATTAATAAGGAACTATTGTTGTAAATCAAAAACAATCTTTGTCTGGCCAAGGCTATAATGTTCTGTTCCACTAAGTGCCTAATTCTGGGCAAATAATTATTGTCTTTAAAGTGCTGCAGAATATGTCAGTGTTATCTAAGTGAATAAAATACATTACTGGAGAACACCTTTAACGGTCATGGAAGCAAACTGTTAGGCATGCTTGATCCAACACACGTAATTCTTCTTTCTTCTGACAGCAGATATTGTGGGATCATTTTGTGGCCCCTATACAACACTGAAATCTATAAGTTCAACCATGTTTTGTCTGTTTATAGGTACTTTAAGTTCATTGCTTTCCTACTCTGCTGTGTTGCCCACAACTTTTTGAACTTATTACATTATGCCTTGACTTGACTCAAAATCCAGTTTGGAGCCATTCTTTCAGCATTATATAAGTGAAGAAAAATAGCTGACACTGAGGAAGGCCTAAGGCCCCTCTCACACGGGCGATGTTTCCGCGCGGGTGCAATGCGTGATGCGAACGCATTGCACCCGCACTGAATCCTGACCCATTCATTTCTATGGGTCTGTGTACATGAGTTTTTTTTCACGCATCAGTTCTGCGTAGCGTGAAAAACGCAGCATGTTCTATATTCTGCGTTTTTCACGCAGCCCTGGCTCCATAGAAGTGAATGGGGCTTCAGTGAAAAACGCATTGCATCCTGAAGCAAGTGCGGGTGCAATGTGTTTTTCACTGATGGTTGCTAAGAGATGTTGTTTGTAAACCTTCAGTTTTTTATCACGCGCGTGAAAAACGCATCAAAACGCATCGCACCCGCGCGGAAAAAACTGAACGCAATCGCAGACAAAACTGACTGAACTTGCTTGCAAAATGGTGCGAGTTTTCCTGAACGCACCCTGAACGCATCAGGATCTAATCCGTGACGCTCGTGTGAAAGAGGCCTAATTCATACTAACCTAATTTAGATCCTAGATTAGAACCTAATTAGATCCTAGATTAGAACCTAATTTAGTGTGCTGCCCGTGTGGACTTTAATGGACCATTAAAATTTAATGGTGCTATTCACACCTCCAGTTTTGGTCATTGTCTTGGAAAACAGATCTAGTGATCATTGGAAACAACTGGAGACCTACAGATCTCACTGCTATATTAAAAATCATCCATGTGTTGAGACCACAAGGATGATTTTTACTATTGATATCAGAATCAAATCTGTATTGTATCAGAACCAGAAGAGACATCAAGGAGCAATTTAAAAAAAACAAAAAATAATCACATATATATATATATATATATATATATATATATATATGAAAAAGGGCAGTTAAAAATCATAAGAGCTATATAATATTTAACATCTTTTAAAAGACTATTTGGAAGGGCATCAAGAAAGGATTTTTTGGGAACTGCAAATGTATTGTAACCATCCAGGGAAAAAAAATAAAAACCTATACGATAAATTAGTAACAAAGCACTACACAAAGACCTACAAAAAGCCAAAATGCCAAAGTACTTAAAAATGTAGTAGTAGTCTGCGTAGGTTTGTTGTGTGAGATATCTAACATATTTGATGAATTTTCGACTGCATTTGTAAAAAGAATAACTGATGTGTTTTTACCAATAGAATAAATAGGTCAATAAACTTTACTTCTCCACCTTAATAGCACTACAAAATTTCACAAACTCCACAGCAATGTATGTGTGCTATTTGCTTTTACTTTGGTATATATTCATAATTGGATGATCATGTCTATGAAATTTGATCACTGTGGGTCTGACAACCTTTGGCTACTGAAGGGGAAATGTAGTATTAAACAGCACCTGTTCAAATGATTGGGAAGCCATGTAAAATGTGATCATGCTAAGTTTGTTATTTAATAGGTCTCTGTCAGGAGCTTGCCCAGCCACATTCTGGTGCATGATTGGTCCAGATTGGTGTTGAGCCTAAAGGTTAAAGAGGTCCTCTGGGAAAATAAAAATACTTAAATATTACTGTATTATAAATATATTCCCAAATGCCATTCATTAGTTATAATTAGAGATGAGCGAACGTGCTCGAAACGAGCACTGTACCGCTCGGCTCCCCTGCGCTCGCATGGGCGCAGGGGAGCCGAGCAGTACAGTGCTCGTTTTGAGCACGTTCGCTCATCTCTAGTTATAATAGCTTGTTTTGTCTGGGGAGCATTATTTAGAGAAATAAAATGGGCGCTGTTCTATTAGTAAATGCGAAACCTGTCCTAATCACACAGCAGGACGCATTACTTCTCATCCTCCTCTCCTACTTGTCGGGGATTATGATCCTGAATACAGCTGATAAGATCAGCTGAATCTCTGTAGAAATGGAGTTCATTAGGAGACATGAAGTACAGCGAGGGTAGACAGGACAGACGGAGCTTTGGTAATGGAGACTGCATACTGTGTACTGCTGCTCATTAGCCACACCTCCACCCTCCTCTGTGTACTTCATGGGGGAGATTTATCAAAACTGGTGCAAAGTAGAACTGGTTAGTTGCTCATAGCAACCAATCAGATTTTTCCTTTCATTTTTCAGAGCTCCTTTGGAAAATGAAAGGTAGAATCTGATTGGTTGCTAGGGGCAAAAAGACCAGTTTTCCTTTACACCAGTTTTGATATATCTTCCTCACGTCTCCTCATGAACGCTATTCCTACAGATATTCAGCTGAAGATCTTATCATCTGTATTCAGGATCATAATCCCTGACAAGCAGGGCAGAGAGGAGGCTGAGGCAGCTCTTTACCTTAGTGTTGTGAAGTAACTTGTCCTCCTGTGTGATTAACACAGGTTTTGGTTGTGAAAATAGGACAGTGGCCATTTTATTTACCCTGAAGATTGCTCCGTAGACAAAATGAGCCATTATAACTAATGAAAGTTATTAAGAAAAATATTTAAAATAAAGTAATAAAGTAATATTTAAGTATTTTCATTTTCTTAACTCCTGAAGACCCCCCTGAAGTCAATCAAGTTCCTGGCCAGGTGTCTAATCTGTGGGGGATTAACACCTTTTTAACCGGGTGATTTTCCATTCTTGCTTTTTTTTTTTTATTCCCGGTCTTTCCCGGAGTCATAACTTTTTTTTTCTTTTTTCTTTCACATAGCCGTATGAAGGCTTTTTTTTGCAGGAAAAGTTGTACTTTGTAATGGTACTATTTAATATTTCATAAGATGTTATGGAACATGGAAAAAATTGCAAATGGGTTGGAACTGGGTTTCGTTTTTACATTGTTCGCTAATTAGTAAAATAGACATGTGAGCTTCATTCTCTGGGTCAGTACAGGAAGGGCCGGCAAACTTTACAATTGCCTGGGGACACCTGCTTTAGTGCTGCTGAAGGTCAGACTGCTGAATAGCCACAGAGAGCTATTAAACATGAGGGAGGGGACTCCAGCAGTGTTTAGTTCCAGCTTAGAAGTCTCTGCTCTATGTCCATATATGGTAGTGCTATGAAGAGGTATACTCAAGCATTGTCAGTATGCTTGGGGACACCCTGGGTATTAAAGTTTTATTTAGTCTCTATTTTTGAAATGTTTCTGTTGGGATTCAAACACAACCATCTACATTAAAGGCAAGAACCTTAAAGGGGTTGGCCACCATATGCATAAAAAAATAAAGGGTCCCAGATAATAACTAAAGCCACAAGCTATTTATATCATGAGAGATATACTGTGTACATAAAATTTTTCTAATGTGTTCAACATAGCATGCTCCCATTGATGAGAGGTGGTGTGTGAGGAGCAACTTCAAAGTGAAAGTAAAAATCCCAGTATGCATCACAGCAAGCATCTTCAGAGGAGTGGTCACATGACATCCGTGGCCAAACAAAACAAATCATGTTTTATTTGTGTCACCATTTTCTGAAAGCTATACTTTTTTATTTTTCTGCCACTCATCTTTTACAGGGGCTCATCTTTTGCAGGAAGAGTTGATGTTTTTCTTGGTACCATTTTTGGGTACATATGATTTTTGGATGATTCAATATTGCTCTTTATGGGGCAAGGTGACCAAAAAATTTTTATGTTATTGTTTTATGGCAATCACCTGAGGGGGTAGATCAGGTGATTATTTTATAGAACATGTTGTTATGAATGCAGCAATACCTAAAAAAAATAATGTTTTAGTGTATCTATTTTCTGAAAGCCATATTTTTTTATTTTTTGGGTGATTTTCTTGTTTAGGGGCTCATTTTTTGCAGGATGAAATGACGGTTTGATTAGTACTATTTTGGGGTACATACACCTTTTTGATAGCTTGGTAATACACTTTTTGTGATGTAAGGTGATAAAAAATGGCTTTTTTTGGAACAGTTTTTATTTTTTTTCTTGGAGTTTACCTGAGGGGATAGATCATATTATATTTTTATACAGCTGGTCGGTACCGATGCGGCGATTCCTAATATGTCTGTGTGTGTGTGTGTATATATGTATATATATATATATATATATAATATATTATATATATATAATGAAAAAAACGTTGAGCAGCACTCTGTGCCTTATGCAATTCCCCACAGGATTCAGGACAAGAATCTTCAGTAAATAAAAATAAAAAAGAGAGGCAGCACTCCGGTCTTCAGACGTGAAAAAGTGGATCTTTTATTCGCACAACCGCAACGTTTCAACTGCTAACTGCAGTCTTTATCAAGCCTCAGGACCCCTCATGCTCAGATCTGAACCTCCTGTTCAGATCTGCCCCCCCCATGCTCAGATCAGAACCCCCATGCTCAGATCAGAACCCCCTTGCTCAGATCAGATCCCCCATGCGCAGATCAGAAGCTCCCATGCCTAGATCAGACCCTGATTCTCAGTTCTATAATTTAGAAAAATCTTCTACCTCCCCTGATTGGGCACCTGCTACACGCTTATATACACACATATATATATATATATATATATATATATATATATATATACACACACACACATGTATACACACATATATACACACATATTCAGGTATATATATTCTATGGTACTACTTAAAATGTACTTTACAGCAGCTCTGGAGTTTGTAATTGACAGCAGCTCTGGAATTTGTGATTTACGGCCAGAGGATTAGACGCGCTCCTACTAGGGTCCCCGCTCCGAACTCTGACAGTAATCAGCTGTTTGAACAGACAGAACAAGCAGAGTCGGAGCAGGGAACATACCATTGACAGGGGCAGACTGGACATGCGCTGCTGTTAGGTGAGGAGATGAGGAAAAGCAGCGCATTTGCAGTTACACTACAGTCATGGACGAGCTTTTTCTAAAGCTCCTCCATGTCGCGTGCAGCCATGGACGAACTGGGTGCACGGCAGAGCGGGGCTCAGGCGGAGTGGCTTACTATAAAAAGATTAGCAGACAGATTTTTTAAATAAAGTATATTGGAAACTAATTTTTACCCTGCCTTTTACAATGTTGTGTAAAGTACGTATATAGTGGCCAACCCCTTAATCACTGAGCTATAGAGCTCATTGCTAAATCAACACAGAGAAGCTGCAGAGAAGCACTGGTCACATGCTTTTTAACCCTACCCTGATGTGGCGATTTCCTGTTTTTGCATTTTAATTTTTCACTCTGAGCCTTCCCAGAGCCATAACTTTTTTATTTTTCCATTCACATAGCCATATGAGGGCCTATTTTTTTTTGGGACATGTACTTTCTAATGCAACCATTTAACATTGGATTTTTATTTTACATAGGATTTAGTGGGAAGCAGGAAAAAAAAGGGGGAATTGGAACCCCCCCGCGCAATTCCACCACAGTTTCACGTGTTTGTTTTGTTTGTTTGTTTGTTTGTTTTTTGCAGCGCTCACAGTTTTTTTTTGGCGTTTTAATACTGAAAAAAAAAAAACTTTGGAAAAAATTATTTCTTTCTTTTCATCGCTATGTTGTGACCCAATAACTTTTTTTATGCTTATGTCTATAGATATGTGTAGGGGCTCATTTTTGCAGAACAATCTGTAGTTTTGGGGTGTGTATGACTTTGTGATCACTTTTTATTCAACTTTCTTGGGAGATAAAATTATGAAAAAATATCATCCATTTTAATTTTTTCCTGTTACACAATTCACCATTTTTTGCAGATAGGATGCGGACCCATTCATTTCAAAGGGTCTGCACAAAAATGCGGAGAGCACACTGTGTATTCTCCGCATCCAGATGTTATTTCCATAGCCTCCCAAAACAGATAGAACATGTCCTATTCTTGTCTGTCTTGTGGACAAGGATAGGCATTTTTACAATAATACGAGATTTGGGGCCCCACTTTTGATTTTGTCCAGGGGAACATTTTGGCTAAAACCGGCCCTGCATACAGGATACATACATTTATATTTTAATAGTTTGGGTGTTTTGGGACACTAAATTATCTATATTTTTTATTTTTATTATTGGGAAAGGGGGTGACTTGAATTTTTATATTTTTTAGTTTTTGTTATATTTTTAAAAACTTTTTTTTGTAACTTACATTAAGTCCCATTATGGGAACTGAACATGTGATCATTAGTAGAGATGAGCGAGTAGTGAAATATTCGAAAGTTTGAAATTCGATTCGAATAGACCGAGAAATTCGACTATTCGACCGAATATCGAATCCCATTAAAGTCTATGGGAAAAAAATGATCGCCAATTGGAAATCTCAATTCGACCACTTGGAGGTCACCAAGTCCACCCTGAAACCTCAGAAAAGGATGCCAACACTGCTGGAATGCAACTGGGACAGCAGGGGAAGCATGTCTGGGTGCATATAACGCGCCCAAGTCGCACTATTACGCCACTATCACAGCCTCTCAACAATACACTCCAAAGACAATGTAACCTCTCTGTAAAGTGAGACCATACAAGGAAACCTTCTTTCCTCTACATTGCCATGGACCCCAAGCCAAACTAGACAAAAAAGAAGATGAAATTCTGCACCCCTTAAAATCACGTTGCCTATGACAACCACAGATGGCATAGGCAAGGGGGAAAGCAAATAGACCCCACCCCTAATTGTCATTGTGTGTGTGTGTGAGATGTGGTCAGACATGTCTTCTTTAAAATGTAAAAACAACTCAAACACATGCAGAAGCCTTAAAATGCCCAAATTGTTGGCGCTAGAGATGTCAGTGACCCGACCTGGCCCAGTGTCATGTCTAGCAGGTAAAGCAGTGGGGATGTTGAGGGATGCGTAGGACCGCAAAAGGCAGGAAGAGGCCGTGGGCTGGCCAGAGGCTCATGGAAAATTTTGTGGAGGCCCAAGAGGTGAGACGTCTTAAAAATTGTGTGGAGGCTAAAGAGGTGAGACCTCTTAAAAATTACGTGGAGGCCCAAGAGCTGAGACCTCTTAAAAATTATGTGGAGGCCCAAGAGGTGAGACCTCTTACAAATTATGTGGAGGCCCAAGAGGTGAGACCTCTTACAAATTATGTGGAGGCCCAAGAGGTGAGACCTTGATAAAATTTTGTGGAGGCCCAAGAGGTGAGACCTTGATAAAATTTTGTGGAGGCCCAAGAGGTGAGACCTGTTAAAAATTTTGTGGAGGCCCAAGAGGTGAGACCTTGATAAAATTTTGTGGAGGCCCAAGAGGTGAGACCTGTTAAAAATTTTGTGGAGGCCCAAGAGGTGAGACCTTGATAAAATTTTGTGGAGGCCCAAGAGGTGAGACCTCTTAAACATTTTGTGGAGGCCCAAGAGGTGAGACCTGTTAAAAATTTTGTGGATGCCCAAGAGGTGAGACCTTGATAAAATTATGTGGAGGCCCAAGAGGTGAGACCTGTTAAAAATTTTGTGGAGGCCCAAGAGGTGAGACCTTGATAAAATTTTATGGAGGCCCAAGAGGTGAGACCTGTTAAAAATTTTGTGGAGGCCCAAGAGGTGAGACCTTGATAAAATTTTGTGGAGGCCCAAGAGGTGAGACCTTTTAAACATTTTGTGGAGGCCCAAGAGGTGAGACCTTGATAAAATTATGTGGAGGCCCAAGAGGTGAGACCTGTTAAAAATTTTGTGGATGCCCAAGAGGTGAGACCTTGATAAAATTATGTGGAGGCCCAAGAGGTGAGACCTCTTACAAATTATGTGGAGGCCCAAGAGGTGAGACCTTGATAAAATTTTGTGGAGGCCCAAGAGGTGAGACCTTGATAAAATTTTGTGGAGGCCCAAGAGGTGAGACCTTGATAAAATTTTGTGGAGGCCCAAGAGGTGAGACCTTGATAAAATTTTGTGGAGGCCCAAGAGGTGAGACCTGTTAAAAATTTTGTGGAGGCCCAAGAGGTGAGACCTTGATAAAATTTTGTGGAGGCCCAAGAGGTGAGACCTGTTAAAAATTTTGTGGAGGCCCAAGAGGTGAGACCTGTTAAAAATTTTGTGGAGGCCCAAGAGGTGAGACCTCTTAAAATTTGTGGAGGCCCAAGAGGTGAGACCTCTTAAAAATTATGTGGAGGCCCAAGAGGTGAGACCTCTTAAAAATTATGTGGAGGCCCAAGAGGTGAGACCTCTTAAAAATTATGTGGAGGCCCAAGAGGTGAGACCTCTTAAACATTTTGTGGAGGACCCAAGAGTTGAGACCTCTTAAACATTTTGTGGAGGCCCAAGAGGTGAGACCTCTTAAACATTTTGTGGAGGCCCAAGAGGTGAGACCTCTTAAAAATTTTGTGGAGGCCCAAGAGGTGAGCCATAAATATATAAATTTTTCTTATTTACGGAGCAATTCTACGGCGGTTAAGGAGGAGGAGAAGGAGGTGGAGGAGGAAATGGCACTTCATACAGATGGCACTTTACTTTTGGCTGCTTTCCACTGTTGGAGAAGCAAAGTCCGGGTCAATCCACTTGCTGTTCATTTTGATTAGCGTCAGCCTGTCGGCACTGTCGGTTGACAGGCGGCTGCGCTTATCGGTTATAATGCCCCCGGCTGCGCTGAACACCCTTTCTGATAGCACGCTGGCGGCAGGGCAGGCAAGCACCTCCAAGGCGTACAGGGACAGTTCCAGCCACGTGTCCAACTTGGAGACCCAGTAAGTGTAGGACGCCGAGGGATCGGGGAGGACAGGGGTACGGTCTGCCAGGTACTCCCGCAACATCCGCCGATACTTGTCCCTCCTGCTGATAGCGGGCCCCGCAGTGATGGAAGTTGCACGAGGGGGTGCCATGAACGTGTCCCACACCTTGGAGAGTGTTCCCCTGGTGGCTGTGGGCCTGATTGATGTTGTGGGACTCTGGGAGACCCTCTCCTCTCTGCCGCCAGCGATGGTGGGTGGGAAAATCTCCATCATGTTCTGCACGAGTTCCCTCTGGTATTCCAGCAATCGATTCGTCCTCTCCTCTACCGGAATAAAAGAAGAGACGTTATCTTTATACCGGGGGTCCAGGAGTGCGAAGACCCAGTACAGTTTGTTCTCCACTATCCGGACAACACGTGTGTCCCGGGAAAAGCAGCCCAGCATGAAGTCAGCCATGTGTGCCAGACTCTGAATAGGCATGACGTCACTGCCCCCACCAGAAGGATCACTTGCCATTTCCTCCTCTTCCGCCTCCTCTCCGCCCCATCCGCGCTGAACCAATGGGACGCACACAGCCTGACTGCTACCCTCGCCGCCAGCATCCTCCTCCTCTTCCACAGCCACCTCCACGTCGTCCTCCTCCTCCTCATCCTCTCCTCCTCCTCCTGCAACTGCCACCGAGAAGCAGACAAAAGTGTGGTCTGACTGTGTAGCTCCGTTGCGTCTCCTCCTACCCCCGTCTCCTCTGCGTGCAATGCGTTCTCCCTTATTGCGATGAGTGATTCTTTAAGGACGCATAGGAGCGGGATGGTTACGCTCACTATAGCGTCCTCGCTGCTGACCTTCTTGGTGGACTCCTCAAAGATACGCAGTACATCGCATATGTCTGCCATCCATGGCCACTCGTGGTTGGCAAACTGAGGGAGCTGAGTTGGAGGCACGCGTGGATTCATAATCTGGTACTCCATCAATGCTCTCTGCTGCTCACACACCCTGGCCAACATGGAATAGGTGGAATTCCAGCGAGTCGGCAGGTCGCACAACAGCCGATGTTCAGGCAAATGGAGGCGTTGCTGGAGTTTTTTTAAGCTAGCAGCAGCTACAGTTGACTTCCGAAAGTGAGCGCACAAGCGCCGCACTTTCACCAGTAGCTCTGCCAGGTTGGGGTAAGTCTTTAGAAATTTTTGGACTACCAGATTAAAAACGTGGGCCAGGCATGGTACGTGATTGAGTTCGGCAAGCTCCAGAGCCGCCACCAGGTTACGGCCGTTATCGCACACGACCATGCCTGGTCCTAGCTGCAGCGGCGACAGCCACATCTCCGTCTGCTGCAATATGGCGTCCCTCACCTCTGGGGCGCTGTGCTTCCTGTCGCCCAAGCTGATGAGCTTAAGCACCGCCTGCTGACGTCTCCCCGCGCCAGTGCTGCAACGCTTCCAGCTAGCGGCTGAGGGCGATGTTAAGGCAGAGGAGGAGGAGGAGGAAGAGGAGGGGGGTGTATCAGAACCCATGCTGGCAATCTTGGGCGGGGTGGTAGGTAGGCCGTCTCTGTTTGCGACCCCGTCCCCGCTTCCACAACATTCACCCAGTGTGCCGTCAAAGAAATGTATCGTCCCTGGCCGCAAGCGCTTGTCCACGAGTCGGTGGTCAAGTGGACCTTTGCGCTGACTGCGTACCTCAGGGCCCGCCTGATGTTACGCGACACGTGCTGGTGCAGGGCGGGGACGGCACTCCGGGAAAAGTAGTGGCGGCTGGGGACGGAATAGCGAGGTGCGGCAGCCGCCATCAGGTCGCGGAAGGCCTGCGTCTCCACAAGCCTAAACGGCAACATCTCCAGGGCCAGCAGTTTGGAGATGTGGCAGTTTAAGGCTTGGGCTTGGGGGTGACTCGAGGCGTACTTCCGCCTGCGGTCGAACGCCTGCGAGATGGACAGTTGTTGGGACGAGGAGTGTGAAGGTGCAGGCGAAGAGGCGGGGGAAGGGGAGGCTGAAGGAGAAGGCCCCAAAGTAGCCGAGGCAGAGGCAGATGTGGAGGTGTCCTGGCTGGAGGTCTGGACCGCAGTGGCAGCACACAACAAAGGGGAAGAGGCAGTGGCAGCAAGACCGGGCGCAGGTTGTATTGCGTTTGCTCTCTCCCACTCAGCCCAGTGCTTGACTTCCAAGTGACGCCGCATGCCTGAGGTGGTCAGATTGCTCTTCTCAGAGCCCCTACTCAGTTTTGAGTGGCAGAGTGTGCAAACCGCGCTCAGTTTGTCATCCGCACAAACATTAAAAAATCTCCACACCACAGAAGTACGAGGCCTCGATGGGGGAGCTTCGCGCGACTGCCCGCTGCCGGGAACAGCTTCGGCCCTGCTGGCTGTGGCCTCACTTCTCTGTCTGGACTGTCCTCTGCCTATGGACATCCCTCTGCCTGTGGACATCCCTCTGCCTCTGGACATCCCTCTGCCTCTGGACATCCCTCTGCCTCTTGCTGCCTTTTTCGGTGCTGCGCAGACCACCACCTCTCCACTGCTTTCCTCGCTGGACATCACCCCTGGCCAAGTGGGGTCGGTCATTTCGTCATCCACCACCTCCTCTTCCACTTCCTCACTCTGCTCCTCCTGCTGCCCACTGGACATTCCAACAGCCTCCCTTGATGGCAACTGCGTCTCATCATCATCATCGCTCATGATAACAGATGCTGGCTCAGGGTCCACATCAGCAGGAGATGGCGAAAACTCAAGTGTTTGGGCATCACTACAAACAAATTCCTCTGCTAGCTCCTGGGATTCTTCCGGCACATCTGAAAAAGGACCCGAAAAGAGCTCCTGGGAGGGGTCAATGGTGGGATGACTCTGTTGGCCAGGTGTGGAGGAAGGAGGGTCAGAGTGAGACTGTGTGGATGACTGGCTGGTGGACAACTGTGTGGAAGCGCTATCGGCTATCCATTGCACCACCTGTTCAACCTGCTCAGGCCTCAACAGCGGTGTAACCCGCCCCCTGCTTAACTGTCCCATAAAGGCAGGGATTCTGGATGAGCGGGATCCTGGCTGACCCTCACCAGCACGCATTGTATCCCCACTGGCTTCAACAAGGCCCCCAACAGCATTTCCGCGCCCCCGTCCTCGTCCACGTCCTATTCCGCTAGCCCCCCTCCGCATTTTATTTTTTTTTGGTTACAATATTTTGCCTTCACAGCCGTGAAATTATTTTGCAAGAGAACGCACAGTACAGTTGCCAATTATAAGGCCTATATATTTTATAGTTCAAGGTACACAGCCGTGTACTAACTGTTCAGACGGTGGGTATTAACACCAGGTATTTAAATTAGTTTGCAAGAGAACGCACAGTACAGTTGCCAATTATAAGGCCTAAATATTTTATAGTTCAAGGTACACAGCCGTGTACTAACTGTTCAGACGGTGGGTATTAACACCAGGTATTTAAATTAGTTTGCAAGAGAACGCACAGTACAGTTGCCAATTATAAGGCCTAAATATTTTATAGTTCAAGGTACACAGCCGTGTACTAACTGTTCAGACGGTGGGTATTAACACCAGGTATTTAAATTAGTTTGCAAGAGAACGCACAGTACAGTTGCCAATTATAAGGCCTAAATATTTTATAGTTCAAGGTACACAGCCGTGTACTAACTGTTCAGACGGTGGGTATTAACACCAGGTATTTAAATTAGTTTGCAAGAGAACGCACAGTACAGTTGCCAATTATAAGGCCTATATATTTTATAGTTCAAGGTACACAGCCGTGTACTAACTGTTCAGACGGTGGGTATTAACACCAGGTATTTAAATTAGTTTGCAAGAGAACGCACAGTACAGTTGCCAATTATAAGGCCTAAATATTTTATAGTTCAAGGTACACAGCCGTGTACTAACTGTTCAGACGGTGGGTATTAACACCAGGTATTTAAATTAGTTTGCAAGAGAACGCACAGTACAGTTGCCAATTATAAGGCCTATATATTTTATAGTTCAAGGTACACAGCCGTGTACTAACTGTTCAGACGGTGGGTATTAACACCAGGTATTTAAATTAGTTTGCAAGAGAACGCACAGTACAGTTGCCAATTATAAGGCCTATATATTTTATAGTTCAAGGTACACAGCCGTGTACTAACTGTTCAGACGGTGGGTATTAACACCAGGTATTTAAATTATTTTGCAAGAGAACGCACAGTACAGTTGCCAATTATAAGGCCTATATATTTTATAGTTCAAGGTACACAGCCGTGTACTAACTGTTCAGACGGTGGGTATTAACACCAGGTATTTAAATTAGTTTGCAAGAGAACGCACAGTACAGTTGCCAATTATAAGGCCTAAATATTTTATAGTTCAAGGTACACAGCCGTGTACTAACTGTTCAGACGGTGGGTATTAACACCAGGTATTTAAATTAGTTTGCAAGAGAACGCACAGTACAGTTGCCAATTATAAGGCCTATATATTTTATAGTTCAAGGTACACAGCCGTGTACTAACTGTTCAGACGGTGGGTATTAACACCAGGTATTTAAATTAGTTTGCAAGAGAACGCACAGTACAGTTGCCAATTATAAGGCCTATATATTTTATAGTTCAAGGTACACAGCCGTGTACTAACTGTTCAGACGGTGGGTATTAACACCAGGTATTTAAATTAGTTTGCAAGAGAACGCACAGTACAGTTGCCAATTATAAGGCCTATATATTTTATAGTTCAAGGTACACAGCCGTGTACTAACTGTTCAGACGGTGGGTATTAACACCAGGTATTTAAATTAGTTTGCAAGAGAACGCACAGTACAGTTGCCAATTATAAGGCCTATATATTTTATAGTTCAAGGTACACAGCCGTGTACTAACTGTTCAGACGGTGGGTATTAACACCAGGTATTTAAATTAGTTTGCAAGAGAACGCACAGTACAGTTGCCAATTATAAGGCCTATATATTTTATAGTTCAAGGTACACAGCCGTGTACTAACTGTTCAGACGGTGGGTATTAACACCAGGTATTTAAATTAGTTTGCAAGAGAACGCACAGTACAGTTGCCAATTATAAGGCCTATATATTTTATAGTTCAAGGTACACAGCCGTGTACTAACTGTTCAGACGGTGGGTATTAACACCAGGTATTTAAATTAGTTTGCAAGAGAACGCACAGTACAGTTGCCAATTATAAGGCCTATATATTTTATAGTTCAAGGTACACAGCCGTGTACTAACTGTTCAGACGGTGGGTATTAACACCAGGTATTTAAATTAGTTTGCAAGAGAACGCACAGTACAGTTGCCAATTATAAGGCCTATATATTTTATAGTTCAAGGTACACAGCCGTGTACTAACTGTTCAGACGGTGGGTATTAACACCAGGTATTTAAATTATTTTGCAAGAGAACGCACAGTACAGTTGCCAATTATAAGGCCTATATATTTTATAGTTCAAGGTACACAGCCGTGTACTAACTGTTCAGACGGTGGGTATTAACACCAGGTATTTAAATTAGTTTGCAAGAGAACGCACAGTACAGTTGCCAATTATAAGGCCTAAATATTTTATAGTTCAAGGTACACAGCCGTGTACTAACTGTTCAGACGGTGGGTATTAACACCAGGTATTTAAATTAGTTTGCAAGAGAACGCACAGTACAGTTGCCAATTATAAGGCCTATATATTTTAAAGTTCAAGGTACACAGCCGTGTACTAACTGTTCAGACGGTGGGTATTAACACCATGTATTTAAATTAGTTTGCAAGAGAACGCACAGTACAGTTGCCAATTATAAGGCCTATATATTTTATAGTTCAAGGTACACAGCCGTGTACTAACTGTTCAGACGGTGGGTATTAACACCAGGTATTTAAATTAGTTTGCAAGAGAACGCACAGTACAGTTGCCAATTATAAGGCCTATATATTTTATAGTTCAAGGTACACAGCCGTGTATTAACTGTTCAGACGGTGGGTATTAACACCAGGTATTTAAATTAGTTTGCAAGAGAACGCACAGTACAGTTGCCAATTATAAGGCCTATATATTTTATAGTTCAAGGTACACAGCAGTAGTGCCAAATATAGTTTGGTATGTAGCAGAGCACCTAATACACCACTAATGCCTCTCTCTGTCCCTACTCCAGCAGCTATCCCTGAATACAGCAGCCGTTCTCTGTAAAGTGTATATTGTAGTAAAGCTATCACTGTACTGCACTATAGTAGCCCTGATAAGGGCTTTTAATCACGCTCCTGCCTGTCCAACAGCTAAAACCTGTCTCTCCCTTCTCCAGCCTCTGTCCCTGACTAAGTTCACGCAGCATATGCGTACGAGCAGGAAGAGCTGAGTTTTTAATATTCGAGGTCACATGGTTTTTCCAGCCAATCCATGTAGACGCCGTTTTCGCGCTGCCAGCGTGCTCAGCGTGCCTGTCATACCCCCCTGCATGGTGATTGGTGGAAAAAGAGCGCCAGGGAAGGTGGGAGGGGAAACGAATTCTAAGTGCGCCATCGCCGTTATACTCGAACGAAATCTAGTACGCCGAATAGCGTAGTATTCGATCGAATACCAGCTCGATCGAACACTACTCGCTCATTTGTAATCATTAGATTTTATCTCATATAGACTGCAATGAATCTCTTTAGCAGCCTGTGGGAGATCCAATATGTTCCTAGGGAGCCCTGTGACTGACATTATCTCAAAGTGTCTGCTGTTTAAAACAGCTGGCACCCGGTGCCTGGTGTCTACTTTGCTCAAAGCAGGCTCTGTTCCATCTTTAAAGACCTAACATGCACTGTATATTTATAGTTCATGTTGAGAAGTGGTTAAGTCTAGCATTTACTGCTGTCTTTCCCTGTGATTTTTGGTCCTGGCTTCTGTTTCTGTTCAGACCACTGCTGCATTTCTGTATATTGTATGTATTGTATACTGTATGCTCCTGTATATTGACATCAGGTAGCTTCTGGATTAACCCCGTGTCTATTGTTTAGACTTTAACTATTTCTCTTGGTTTTGACTTCTCGTTGTGTTTCTAGTTTACCCTTTATCTGCTGTTTTGGTTGTTTGACTTTCCTGGCTCAGACGCTGGCTTATTTTGCTCCCCTGCTACACCTTGACGGTGCCTGTCCTTTTCTGCAAAATGGACAAGAATAGGACATTTTCTATTTTTTTTGTGGAATGGACTTGAGGACATATGGATACTGAATGGAGTAATTTCTATTTTTTTTTGTTGCCCCATTGAAATGAATGGTTCCACATACAGGCCGCAGGGAAATAAAAATGGAACGGACATGGAGAAAAAAGCTGGGTCTCTAGAACCCAAGTCCAACATGCCTTAGTTCTACTAACTGGAGTGATGGAAGTTAGGTAGCAGATATAGAGTGCTGGCAGTGCTTTTGGACAGTGACCCTGTATCCTTCCTCATGCTTATTTCTTTACAGTCTCTCCGCTATGCCACAGTAATTTCAAGTGAGGGACTCCTTTTCGCAATTTCCATATGCTATATAAAATGTACCAACACTGGGTATCAGTTCTTCTCCTACATATGAGTTATGGAAAATTCTTTCGAAACTAGGAGAGATGACAATTTGGCGATTTGTCAAATGACTATCACCTACAGTAAGGGTGCATTTACCTGACTGTATGTATTTTGCGGTCCACAAAACACAGTTCTGCAAAAAATATTGATGACGTCCGTGTGACGTCCATGTTGCATCCGTTGTTTTGCGCATTCATTGTAGCAATGTCTATCCTCATCCACAAAATAGACAAGAATAGGACATGTTCTACCTGCCACATTTTTTGCGGACCCATGGAAATGAATGCAGATCGGATGCTGACCAAACTACGGTAGCGTGAATGTACCCTAATGCTATATTTAATGTTGTTTTCTACAGTATAACAAAGCTGATTGTATTTCTGTATAAATACTAACCATGTGAAAAAGCTCTATAACTGTGACACATGCTACAAGTAGGTTTTCAGTAACCTTGTACTATTGATTTTAGTTTGTTCAGAACTTAAATTCTGACAATGGCTAAGTCAAGCTAATTTAGGTGACAAAATAAAGTGCAAGGCAAGCGAGGAAGATTTTATCTTTTAGTCAATAGTATCATGGCTTTAAGCCTGTATATTTTGTTAAGAAAAGCATATATATTCTCATGTGGCAGAGCTGAATTTGTGCTGTATTTCTTTTGTACATGTTGATAACTCAGTGAATGTAGTAATTTATTATTGATGCATGCTCATAAATCCATAGAGGTGATTTCATTTTCTTGTATAAATACATATGTGGTCAGTGCAAAGAACTGGCACAGAATTTATTCATTCCAAGGACGTTACAAAAGACCTGAAGACATTCATTACTTGTGGAGGAAAGGTGATTTAGACATCAATACAGGAAAGGATTCTTTACAATTATAGTATTAAGGCTAGTTTTACAATAGCGTGTGTATTCTATCTGGTTTCTAGATGACTCCCGTCGGCCCCATTCACTATAATGCCTCATTTACACGTCAGTGTGATTTCCATCAGTGATTGTGAGCCAAAACCAAGTGTGGCTCTAAACACAGAACAGGCACAAATCTTTCCCTTATACCTTATGTCTGTGGCTCCAATCCTGGTTTTGGCTCACAATCGCTGATGGAAATCACTAACCAAAACACTGATGTGTAAATGAGGAATAATGTGGACTGACGAAAACCACTGCATGCAGCAGTTTTCAGCCAGCTGATTCTTGGAATAATTGCTGGGTTGCGGCTGGATCTCCATTGGTCCCCATTATCGTGAATGGGGCTATATGAATTCTGGCAGCACCTGGCTTTGATGGATTTGGCAGGCTGTTCCTGGCTGGAACAGCCAGGCGGATCTACAAAATGCAGATGGGAAAGAATTATAGAATGTACTATCCCAAGAGGTAATAATGACAGCATTTAGTAACTGGTGTTTTAGACACTGGTCTTAATAAGCCATATACCTTGTGCAGGTCCTTTGGCAGATCCACCGCTGCTTCTAAATGTAAGACAGCTTCCTTGCACTTTTATAGTTAGACGATTTTCTACTGGCTGGCCCATCTGCCCCCTTTCCAGATCATACCACGCCCACTTTTTAGACCTGCAGGGAGAAGTCGCAGATTGTGGCGCAAAGGAACTTTGCTTTGCAATCTGTACCATAAATACGCCAAATTTAGGCATATTTCTGTTAAATAAATGATCCCCCCAAATGCTTACCTAATAACAAATGGGATTAAGGGTTATAATTAGAGATGAGTGAAGTTTTGAAAATTCCAATTCGGCCGATTTGCCAAACTTTGACAAGAAATTTGATTTGTTATGAATTAATTTTTCACGAATCACAATAAATCAGGTATACCCAGGCCACTTTGTCTAATCATATTTATCTCATTTGGTGGCCCAATCTCAGTGTGAAGGCTTGGAAGTTAAATTGCAGGAAGAGTATATTGCCATGTGCATTACCTTCTAGTGCACCCACATTCATAGTTAATCCATTCTGTAGGTACTATGCCATCAATATTACGGGTGTAATTTACCAACGTCTACATCACTGTGCACCAAGATTAATAGATATCCCTTCTGTTAAACTAAAAAGAAAAGCATACAGCACTCTTCAGTAAAGCAAAAAACATGTGCGTGCCCCTGTAGGAGCTGTGTCCAATGGCCTTAGTGGAACAAAATAAAGAAATTGAAGTAGCGCCAATAAAATATTGAAAAAATGTTCTTTTAATACATGTTTTTAATCCCTTCTGTTAGCTATATATTTATTGTGCATCAGCATTACAAGTTACAATGTTAGTGTCAGGTCTAATTTATCTTCGTGGACTTAACAGTGCAGTGCCCAAAGATTCAAGCAGTGGCCCTTTAATACTGAGTCTGACACACAGTAAGTGTGTGTGTAAAATAACAGAACTGTGAATGTGGCAGCAGTTGAACAAGATGCACATGGCGACATATTAGATTGTCCTTTAATACTGAGGCCCAGTAAGTCTGTATAAAATAACAGATTAACTCTGTATGCTGCAGCGGTTGAACAAGATGCACATTGCGATATATTAGACTGTCCTTTAATGAGTCTAATGTACAGTAAGTCTATATATAAAATAACAGATTAACTATGAATGTTACAGCAGTTGAACAAGATGCATGTGGCCATATGTACACTCACCGGCCACTTTATTAGGTACACCATGCTAGTAACGGGTTGGACCCCCTTTTGCCTTCAGAACTGCCTCAATTCTTCGTGGCATAGATTCAACAAGGTGCTGGAAGCATTCCTCAGAGATTTTGGTCCATATTGACATGATGGCATCACACAGTTGCCGCAGATTTGTCGGCTGCACATCCATGATGCGAATCTCCCGTTCCACCACATCCCAAAGATGCTCTATTGGATTGAGATCTGGTGACTGTGGAGGCCATTTGAGTACAGTGAACTCATTGTCATGTTCAAGAAACCAGTCTGAGATGATTCCAGCTTTATGACATGGCGCATTATCCTGCTGAAAGTAGCCATCAGATGTTGGGTACATTGTGGTCATAAAGGGATGGACATGGTCAGCAACAATACTCAGGTAGGCTGTGGCGTTGCAACGATGCTCAATTGGTACCAAGGGGCCCAAAGAGTGCCAAGAAAATATTCCCCACACCATGACACCACCACCACCAGCTTGAACCGTTGATACAAGGCAGGATGGATCCATGCTTTCATGTTGTTGACGCCAAATTCTGACCCTACCATCCGAATGTCGCAGCAGAAATTGAGACCAGACCAGGCAACGTTTTTCCAATCTTCTACTGTCCAATTTCGATGAGCTTGTGCAAATTGTAGCCTCAGTTTCCTGTTCTTAGCTGAAAGGAGTGGCACCCGGTGTGGTCTTCTGCTGCTGTAGCCCATCTGCCTCAAAGTTCGACGTACTGTGCGTTCAGAGATGCTCTTCTGCCTACCTTGGTTGTAACGGGTGGCAATTTGAGTCACTGTTGCCTTTCTATCAGCTCGAACCAGTCTGCCCATTCTCCTCTGACCTCTGGCATCAACAAGGCATTTCCGCCCACAGAACTGCCGCTCACTGGATGTTTTTTCTTTTTCGGACCATTCTCTGTAAACCCTAGAGATGGTTGTGCGTGAAAATCCCAGTAGATCAGCAGTTTCTGAAATACTCAGACCAGCCCTTCTGGCACCAACAACCATGCCACGTTCAAAGGCACTCAACTCACCTTTCTTCCCCATACTGATGCTCGGTTTGAACTGCAGGAGATTGTCTTGACCATGTCTACATGCCTAAATGCACTGAGTTGCCGCCATGTGATTGGCTGATTAGAAATTAAGTGTTAACGAGCAGTTGGACAGGTGTACCTAATAAAGTGGCCGGTGAGTGTATATTAGACTGCCCTTTAACCGTTCAAGACCAAGCCAGTTTTCACCATAAGGACCAAGCCACATTTTGTTTCACTTTACAGTATGTGGTAATAACTCTGGAATGCTTTTACTTATCCATGCAATTCTGAGACTGTTTTCCCATAACATATTGTACTTCATGTTAGTGGCAAATTTAAGTCAATATGTTTTACCTTTATTTATAAAAAATCCCAAAATTATGGAAAATTTGAAAAAAATCACTGTTTTCTAAATTTCTCTGCTTTTAAGACGGATAGTGATACCTCATAAAATAGTTATTACTTAACATTCCCCATATGTCTACTTTATGTTGGCATGATTTAATAAATGTAATTTTATTTTTTAGGACATTTGTCCTGAATTTTAGAAGCAACTTTGAAATTTTTAAAGAAAATTTCCAAACGCACTTAAGTGACTCTATTTTAGAACCTATCTTAATTTATTCAAAACTGATTTTGCAAACTTTGTTAACCCTTTAGGTGTTCCATAAGAATTAAAGGAAACTGGAGGAGAAATTTCAAAATTTAACTTTGACGATTTTTCTTAATTTCTTCCTGTAACACAGCAGGGATAACAGCCAAACAAAATTCAATATTTAAAAAGAAAAAGCTGAAGGGCACTCAGTATTTGGAAAATCACTTTTGGCTTAGGTGAAGTATCTCATTCACCTAAGCCAAAAGTGATTTTCCAAATACTGAGTGCCCTTCCGCTTTTTCTTTTTACTTTTTAATTTTATTGGATAACGGTTGGGTGAACCGTTTTTGGAAGTGAGCACCAATTTGGTGGATATTGGAAAGGGGTGAGCCTTCAATACAGTCTATCATTTGTTAAAACTCAATATTTATTACCCTTAGGCTAGATTCACACGACCGTTTGCTGATCCGCAAAACGCGTATACCGGTCCATATGCGTTCCGCAATTTGTGGACAGCACACGCCTCAACTATCATAGAAATGCCTTGAATAGTAATCTTCTATTTTTTTTGCAGGGCCATGGTACGGAGCGACCCCATAGAAATGAATGGGTCCCGTTCTGAGCCGTAAAATATGCGGACAGAGGCTGGGAAAACAATGGCCGTGTGAATGTAGCCTTATTCTGCAGTTTACAGAAACACCCCATATGTGGTCGTAAACTGCTGTATGTGGACACGACAGGGCGTAGAAGGGATGGAGCGCCATATGGATTTTGGACAGTAGATTTCACTAAGATGATTTTAAGTTGCCATGTCACATTTGAAGACCCCCTGATGCATCCCTACAGTAGAAAGTCCAGGAAAGTGACCCTATTTTGGAAACTTTGGTATAATGTGACAGTTTTATTGGTACAATTTTGGGGTACATATGATTTTTGATTGCATATTATGCTTTTTGTGAGGCAAAGGTAACCATGGCTGTTATGGCACTATTTTTGTTTTTTGTATTCAGACAGGATACATGTGTTGTTTTTAAAGTGCAAGTTGATACAGATTCGTGAACACCAAATATGTATATTTTAATTTTTGTTTTAGTTTTATAAACATGATGCATTTTTGTATCTATATTTTCTGAAAGCTACGTTTATTTTATTTTTCTGCCGCTCATTTTGTGTATGGGCTCGTTTTTTGCAGGAACAGCTGATGTTTTTATTGGTACCATTTTTGGGTACATATGATTTTTTATAATTCAGTGTTACATCACCATGTGATATTTTTATAGAGCCAGTCAGTGCGGCAGTACTGAATATGTGAATACTGAATATGTGTATTTTTTTACTTTTGTTTTACACATTAAAAGCATTTTTGAAAATAAAAAATCCTGTTTTTGAGTTGCCATTTACTGAAAGACATATTTTCATTGGTACCATTTTGGGGTACACACAACTTTTTGATCACCAAAAATGGCGCAGTTTTTATTTATTTTTTAATGGATTTCTCCTTGTCTCAGTGCAGTACATTGCATGCCAAAGGGATATATGCATTGAAGGGTTAATCTGCCGGCATTGGTGTTTTCAGCGATACTAGCGTATACAGCAGGTGCCCCGCTGTCAGTAACATCCAAGGCCCATGCTGCTGATCAGGTAGGCGCATCTCCTGCTCTCGCCTGATCACATCATGTACATCCATTAAGGGATGCACCAATAGAGTGCTTTACCTGCGAATATGTAAGGGAAAATGCGCAAAGGGGTTAATACTGAGGCACAGTAAGTCTATGTAGAAAAAAACAGATTAACTATAAATTTTGCAGCACTTGAACAAGATGCATGCAGTGATATATTAGACTGCCCTTTAATACTGAGTCTGATGCACAGTAAAATGCATGCAGCGATATATTAGACTATCCTGTAATACTGAGTCTAACGCACAGTAAGTCTATGTGTAGTCTGTGTAAAAAATAACAGAATAACTATTAATGTCGCAGCAGTTGAACAAGATGCATGCAGCGATTACACCCAGTAGCCCTGCTGTCTCCCTATGCTCTCCCTATGTCTCAAAAAATCTCCCTATGATCTCCCTATGGTATAGTTTAATATATTGCTGACGTGGAGTTATTGTCTGGCCTGATGTCGAGTATTTGTCTTTTAGCAAGTGGGTAAAGGTTTTGCCAAGTTTTTGATTTTTTTCCTGTTCATGATCAGACCCATTTAGGATTTTTATGTACAAATGGGTTTTAAAGTAATAATGTTTTTGTCCTGCTATTTGTTCTGTTATTCAAATAATGATTTTTTTTAATGTCTGGGGAAACTGGAAAAAAGGTGTCTGCTTTTAATTTTTCTCTCCATTTTTAATAGCACAAAGTGCTACTAAAATATATCTTAAAATTGTGTCCCTTTTCCATTATGGTTAGTTTTTATTTAGGGCATATTTAGAGGGATACTTATCATCATCTGTATGGGAAGAAACTGGCATAAAAAAATTTGTGCATGTTCACTGTTTTGCACAGATAATATAATTTTCTTCATATTATTTTCTTTCAAACCATTCCATCATTTGTGACTACCATGGAAAGATATCAATGCATATAATTTCTTTTGAGTTCGTGATTGCTTTTTTGGCTGGAGACAAAACTGCCAAGTTTCAATTCTCTTGAACTTTAGGTTTTCAGTGGTGTAGAGGTATAGGGCATGTGATCTCTGTAGTCAACCACTGTCCCTAGCAGTCTTGTGTTTTAGATTGGTAAGGACAGTGATTGGCTGCAGCCGTCAAGTGCCATATAGCTCTGTGCACTGCTTATATACAAACACTAAGAGGAAAACTAGAGTTGCGGTACTGAGAACATCATGGGAGAAAAAGGTGAGTATATATTTTTATTCTATGTTAGTTTTTGTTTTTCAGAATTACTTGCCTTAGCTACATATACAAATTTGTAATTTTTTTCTTTTTTTTTTTTTAGTTTTCTTTTATTTACTCAACTGTAAGCCAGTGGATGTTAACAACTGGAAAATGTTATTTTTTTCCAACCCCTGACTGGTACCTTTATATAACATTTATGTATTTTTTTTACTTCAGTATGTCATTGACAGATCCCCTAGCTACAAATAATTATTGTTTGTAAGCAGGGAGTCTGTTGAGATTTCATGCTGCTCGTGGCTCAGTTAGCATGAAACTCTTAACCAATTCCCTTTACAGTTAGCTCAGTAAAAATGAGTCTGTACAAGCAAGCCACTCCCAAGGCAAAGGCTGAGAATAATAAGCATAACCAATATTTTAGTCTTTAGAACAATGCCTGTTTGTGTCTACACAGTACACAAAACTATAACATATAATGTACTGCTTCTGAATACAGATATTGAAGAAACAACACACCAGTTTCCTTAACCCCTTCAAGACCAAGACAGTTTTCACCTTAAGGACCAAGCTACATTTTTCAAATCTGACATGTTTCACTTTATGTGGTAATAACTCTGGAACGCTTTCACTTATCTAAGTGATTCTGAGAATGTTTTCTCGTGACATATTGTACTTCATGTTAGTGGTAAATCTGAGTCAATATCTTTCACCTTTATTTATAAAAAAAATCCAAAATTTGCAGAAAATTTGGAAAAATTCATAATTTTTGAAATTTGAATGTCTCTGTTTTTAAAGCAGATTGTGATACCTCATAAAATAGTTGTTACTGTACATTTCCCAGATGTCTACTTCATGTTGACATCATTTTGTAAACATCATTTTATTTTTCAGGAAGTTAGAAGGCTTAGAATTTTAGAAGCAATTCTTAAATTTTTTAAGAAAATTTCCAAAACCCACTTTTCAAGGACCAGTTCAGTTATGAAGTCACTTTGTGGTGCTTACATAATAGAAACCACCCATAAATGACCCAATTTTACAAACTACACCCATCAAGTTATTCAAAACTGATTTTACAAACTTTGTTAACCCTTTAGGTGTTCCACAAGAATGATAGGAAAATGGAGGTGAAATTTCAAAAATTTACTTGTTTTGCAGATTTTCCATTTTAATCTATTTTCCATGTAACACAGCAAGGGTTAAAAGCCAAAGAAAACTCAATATTTATTACCCTGATTCTGTAGTTTACAGAAATCAGTGATAAACTGCTGTACGGGAACATAGCAGAGCGCAGAGGGAAAGGAAAGCCATATGGATTTTGGAGGGCAGATGTCGCTGGGATAATTTTAAGTTGCCATGTTACATTTGAAGAACCCCTGATGCACCCGTAGAGTAGAAGCTCCTAAAAAGTTACCCCATTTTGTAAAGTACAAGATGAGGTGACAGTTTTATTGGTACTATTTTGGTGTACATATGATTTTTGAATGCTCAATATTACGCTTTTTGTGAGGCAAGGTAACAAAAAAGGCTGCTGTGGCACAGTTTTTATTTTTTGTTTTTTACAGAGTTCTCCTGACAGGATAGATCATGTGTTGCTTTTATAGAGCAGGTTGATACAGACGCGACAATACCAAATATGTGTATTTTTTTAGTTGTTTCGGTTTTACATAATAAAGCATTTTTTAAAACAAAAATTAAGTTTTTGTGTCTTAATTTTCTGAAAGCTACATTTCTTTTATTTTTCTGCCAATTGTCTTGTGTAGGGGCACATTTTTTGTGGAAAGAGTTGACGTTTTTATAGGTGCCATTTTTGGGTACATATGATTTTTTTTAATCACTCAATATTACACTTTTTATTTTTTAATGAAATTCAGCTTAGGGGTTAGATCATGTGATATTTTTATAGAGCAGGTTTTTACAGATGCGGCGATACCTAATATGTCTATTTTTTAAATATATTTTAATTTTACACAATAAAAGCACTTTTGAAAAAAAATCATGTTTTAGCCTCTCCATTTTCCAAAAGCTATATTTTTTTAATTTTTTGGGTGATTGTCTTATATAGGGGCTCATTTTTTGCAGGAAGAGATGACGGTTTGATTTGTACTATTTTGGGTTGCATATGACTTTTTGATCGCTTGGCATTACAGTTTTTGTGATAAAAGGTGACAAAAATGGCTTTTTTGCACAGTTTTTATTTTATTTTTTATGGTGTTCACCTTAGGGGGTAAGTCATATAATTTTTTTATAGAGCAAGTCATTACGGACATGGAGATACCGAATATGTCTACCTTTTTACATTTATTTCAGTTTTACAGAATCAAAGCATTTTTGAAGAAAAAGAAATCATATTTTAGTGTCTCCATTTTTTGAAAGCCATATTTTTTTTATCTTTTGGGCGATTGTCTTAGGTAGGCTCTTATTTTTGCGGAAAGAGATGACGGGTTGATTGGTACTATTTTGGGGTACATATGTCATTTTGATCGCTTGGAATTACACTTCTTGTGATGTATGGTGACAAAAAAATGTCATTTTTGGTTGTTGTTTTTTCACCTGAGGGGTTAGGCCATGTGATATTTTTATAGAGCAGATTGTTATGGACGTGGTAATACCTAATATGTCTATTTTTAAAACATTTATTTCAGTTTTACACACTAAATGCATTTTTGAAGGGAAAAAAATGTTTTAGGCTCCATTCACACGTCCTGTTTTTCTTTCCTGATTCGATCCTTATCCTGATCTGGATCCATTCATTTCAATGGGTCCTGAAAAAATCAGGATCGAATCAGGAAAGAAAAACAGGACGTGTGAATGGAGCCTTAGTATCTCCATTTTCTGAAAGCCATATTTTTTTAAATTTTTGGATAATTGTCTTAGGCAGGGTATCATTTCTTTTTACAACGTTCACCTGAGAGCACAGAACATATGATATTTTTATAGAGCAGGTAATTACGGACATGGTGATACCTAACATGTATACTTTTTTGACATTTATTTCAGTTTTACACAACAAAAGCAGTTTTGAAGAAAAATAAATCATCTTATAGTGTCTACATTTTTTGAAAGCCATTTTTTAAAATCTTTTTTGGCGATTGTCTTAGGTAGGATCTCATTTTTTGTGGGAAGAGATGACGGCTTGATTGGTACTTTTTTGGGGTACATATGTCTTTTTGATCGCTTGGCATTACTCTTTTTGTGATGTAAGGTGACCAAAAAATGCATTCTTTGCTCAGTTTTTATTTAAAAAATTTATACGGTGTTCACCTGAGGTGGTAGATTATGTAACATTTGTATAGAGCACTTTGTTACAGATGCGGCGATACCTAATATGTCTGTTTTAATTTTTTATTTTTTTAAATACTATTTTTTATTAAGAGGCCTTTTTTTTTACTTGAAACTTTTATAAAAAACACTTTTTTTCACTTTTTTTTTTTTACTGTTCACATTTGTCCCACTGTGGGAGTTCATCTTTTCAGGGTTTGATCCCTGTTTCAATTCAGTACAATACATTCTGTATTGTACTGAATTGAACTGTAACACACAGTTACAGTAAGACGCTGACAGTTGCCTAGGAGACCCAGCCTGCAGGCTGGATCTCCTAAGCTTCTGTACCTGGCAGTCTCCAATGTCTGTGTAAGGCATCAGAGCTGCCATGGCAACCATCATCCCCCTGCCAGCACAGCACGGGGGCTGATGGAGTCAGAGGGAGCAGACCCCACACATGCCGCGTCGTGTGAAAGGGATAATCCACCAGCATCACCGCACACAGAGATGCCGACGGATGCAGCAGGGGTCCGGCTATCAGTAACCGTACTTGTACATGATTTTAAAGGCCACGTTACATGTGCTGACAATCGGGATAATTATCAGGAAGGAGACTATCTAGGAATGCAAACACTCATTCAACTGGTGAAATAATCTTTTATG
This sequence comes from Rhinella marina, assembly GCA_900303285.1. Taxonomy (NCBI): domain Eukaryota; kingdom Metazoa; phylum Chordata; class Amphibia; order Anura; family Bufonidae; genus Rhinella; species Rhinella marina. The sequence continues at coordinate 57,913 of ONZH01031225.1, forward strand.
CTGAAAAATAAATCATTTATGGGAAGCAGATCGTCTTGTATAAAAAGGAATCTGCTGCCCAGAAACTGTCTGTATGAGGATGAGAAATAGCACTAGCAATCATTCTTTTCCATACAGCAGAGCTGATTGCTACATTAAATGCAGATTTAACCTCCTCTTATGAGCTGGCAATTATTAGGATCAAATGGTTCATTGCTTGCTCGATCAGCAAGCAATGTAAAGGGGCCTTTAGAGTGGTATGCATTATTTTCTTCTTTAAAGGCTATGTACATCTTTGGAGGTAAATTTTGTTTATGATTGAATTTTGTTCAGTTTTGGCTAACAAGATCATATTTTCAATTGGCCTTTATTAAAAATATTGAGCCATTCTGTCATAAAGGGTTGACTGTTTTTCTAACTGTGTGACTGTTATTTTCACTTTCACTTTATGCCATCTAATAACCATTATCTCAAAACTACTGAGAGGTTATTTAAGCCACATTCTTATCAGTGAGATCATAACTGAACTGTAATGAGTGTTTATAATGTCAGAGGGCAGAGATAAGGATTCTGTCTGATCCCCAGACGGAAAAGACAGAAAATCCAAAGGCTGACACTACAGTATCTTGGGTATATACACAAAACAGGATACAATATTTTTAATAAAGACCAATTGAAAAAAATATTTTAGTTCAAAATAATCATAAATAATAAAATAATTTAAAAAAATGTCCTCAAATGTGTACATAGCCTTTATGCAACATTCTAAAGTTGGTGGAAGGTTAAACGTTTCAGCAAAGAATACTAAGTGACAGCTCTAATTTCAAATGTTAAAGGGGTTGTCCAGGATTAGAGAAAAATGTTCTGTTTTTGGGAAATGTCTGGTATTAAGTGAAAAAGCATACATTGCAATAAAAGACATAATAATAAGAATAAATGTGATGATGTTTCTGTAAAAATAGCAGATCTGCTTTTTCAACCTTGAAAAAATCAAACCATGTAACATATAATATCTGCTCCTCCATGTGCTTTATTTTACTGACACATACAACCTCATAAAAGTTGCATGTACATGCTGCTCATTGTATTGCTATCGACAGTGCAGAGTTTTGAAAAACCTGAAAAACCACTTAACTAGAACATCAAACCTTTACTTTCTATCTATTTTGGCAAAATGTGGTGCAGACAAAAAACCAACCATAGGTCATAAATAGTTTTGTATTTATGATGAGTGTCATGACTTCCTCTACAATAATAGAGTATGATAATAAATAGAGTGGTTCTACAGTAGCTTTCACTAGCAGAATAAAACACTGTTCAAGCACTTGCTGTTAGAAGTACAGTATAAGAATGCCTGGGCACCACATAGTCATCTGAACTTCTTTCCTGTGCCCCTCATGAATACAATGACGATCCATTCCTACATGTTTCTTGACTATTCATTAGTTTATTGGACCAACCTTCCTATTTAAAGCCTTTCTTCTACATCTAAATGATTTCTGCTGGTATCAAATATAAGCTACTTCTAAAACTGGTGATAGCTCTCTTGCTGAATCAAACCCATAAAAGGGAAGACTTCTTATATGAGAGCATTTGAGCTGATTTTATGCTGATGCTTTCCTGAATATAATAAAAAGCTTTTAACGTCGCAGCACCTTCTGACACCAGATTCTTAGTTATGCGCCTGGTTCCATGTGACATTGTAAACTGACAGAAATTCTGGTTTGGACTCATGTATAATTTCCTTATACAGTTTAGGGGTTGGTAGAAATAGTTTTTTTGCTATATAATTAGAGTGGATTCTCATGCAAATATGAAGTTTAAATTAGTGATGAGAAGAGTTAAGAAAATGAACTCTGTATTTTATGTTTAACATATTTATTCCTTACCGACCAAGCAATTTTTTTTATTTTTTTCAATGCTGCCTTCTAAGAGCTATAACTTTTTTTTTCTGGCTATGTAGCCATATAGGGGCTTCTTTTTTGCAGGACAAGTTGTAGTTTTTAATAGTACTATTTTGGGTACACATAACCTTTTGAGTAACTTTTATTAACTCATTCTGGAAGGGGGAATGAAACAAAAACAGCAATACTGTTTTTTATAGACCTGTGCTGAACTTAGACTGAGCTGCCATGAAAAGTCGACGGCCCAGCCTAAGGCCCCTTAGTGACCACAGTAAAAAGGCATATTGGTGGTCACTAAAAGGTTCATCATAGAAGGTATTTAGATTAAACCAGTCAACTACTGCTTATCCTCCAAGAGATTAATGGGATAATACACTCCTCAACATTGAAATTGCAATACCAAAAAGGAAAAGTCATGGAATTATTTGAATCACAGGATTAATAGACATGTCAATTATATGCAAATGATAAAAATGGAAACCAAATAAAACAAAATATTCAAAACATCTTGATTTATGCAGTCTCCAGTAGAAGCACCACTCACAGAAATACACACACTTACACATCTTGACATGCTATCAATGAGGTTATTAATTGTTTTCTGAGGAATGTTTAGGCCATGCAGGTTGAATGCAGTAGCATAAACAGCATATGCTTGGAATTGTCCTGTTAATAAATGTGTGTACAACTGGTTCCCCAACCTGAAAGGCCAGAGGGGTCTGGCTACTATACATTATGCCACCCCACACCATAATCTCATGAGTAGGACCAGTGTGACGTTTCATTGTGAAGGCCTTTTCATGATGTTGCTCATGTGGTCACCAGACCAATCTCCGGCTAATTTTGCATCCAAGACAATGGCAGGAAGAGGATAGACTTGCATTCCAGCCCCCATTGCTATTGCTGTGCACTGTGATAGCCTTTGAAATCTGTGGAGTGAAGACAATGGAGCACCTGTTACTGGACATCTGGCTCATAGCCTAATTTCATGTAAATGCCTTTTGATGGTTTGTGAAGACACCGTTTGCCCCCCTATATGGGATGTGATGTCCAATTTCATTTTCAGTAGAGAATGGATCACTATATGCCATTCTTCTAATCAGATGATCCATCCATGGAGAGGTTCACCTCTGCACACCTCTTGCTATCATTTCAGTTGGTTGTTGACTGGGAGATGCAATGTTGAACAGTGCTGACATCTTAGCCTACAGATGTAGTAGAGAATGCGCTCACTGGATTCGCGATTCGTTGCTAACGAATCGCGAATCCAGAAGCGCAATATAAGAAATAAAAGTGTAGTTACATGTAACCACCACCAGATAGCGCATGGAACTACAGTTTCAATGGCAGAGTTCAGCGCAGCTCCGATCTCCTTGAGGAAATTGGGGCTGCGCTGGTGTTTTAATACCCCCTAATCAATATTAAAACATTGGTGGCGCAGTGCGCCCTCCCCTCCCCCTCAGTATTAAAACATTGGTGGCGCAGTGCGCCCTCACCCCCAACCCCCCTGTACAAGAAACATTGGTGGCAGTGGGGATCGGAGCACAGCAGTGTAATCGCTGGGCTCCGATCAGTTACCATGGCAACCGGATGCCTCTGGCTTGCCATTGTTAATCTTTACAGAGCACCTTGACCCCCCCGGCCCCCCTCACTATTAAAATATTGGTGGCGCAGTGCACTCTTAACCCAACCCCCCCAGTATAATAAACATTAGTGGAGCAGTGCGCCCAACCCCCTTCCCCCAGTATTAAAACATTGGTGGCGCAGTGCGCCCTCCCCCCATCCCCCCAGTATAATAAACATTGGTGCCAGTGGCCACAGGAGCCCCCCCCCCCTTTTCATTGGTGGTGTAGTGGGGACCTGACCGGAGCCCAGCAGTGTAATCACTGGGGTCCGATCAGTTACCATGGCAACCAGGAAGCTTTTTTTCATAAATAATCAAATAATTTAAAAAACGGCGTGCGGTCCCCCCTTTTTTCATTCTCCAGCCAGATACAACGAGCAGCGGCAGCCTGTCACTACCAGAGTGGGAAGGGACACGGTTATTGACCCTTCCCAGCCTAATGGAACCAGCCTGCAGCCGCCCCAGAACCGGACCCTCAATTTAGAAGGCCTGCGGGTACCCGGCTCTTCCCGACACCCCTGGTGGAAGTGGGTTCCGGGGTAATAGATGTTGGGGTTAGTGCTGGCCATACCGGCAAGCACTAAGCCCAGTATTAGTAATCAGGGCCGTCTGTAGATAGCTGTGATTACTAAAACTGCAATGTTGTAAAAAAATACACACACACATACACACTTATAAAATATTTTATTGAGATAAGCACTCCCCCAGACCCCTGTTTGACCATATTATTTAAAAAATAAAAAGCTGGTCCGACGTAATCCACCGAATCTGACGTAGTCCTCTGCATTCACGATCCTGAAAAATAGAAAACAAACAAACACAGACCACTTACCACCTCCTCCAGCTTCTTCTCATCAGCAGCAGTGGAGCCTCTTTCTTCTTCAGCCTCTCCTCAGGCTTGTGATGCTGCTCCTTAACCTCCTGGGGCTGGACAGGGGCCGCAAAAAGACGCAAAACGCAAATAAATAAAAAGTACACATGTTGAGTATCGCCATGTCCGTATCAACCTGCTCTACAAAAATCTCACATGACCTGACTCCTCCGCTGAAAGCAGTAAAAAAAAAATTAAAAATGGTGTCAAAAAAGCCATTTTTTGTCACCTTACATCACAAAATGTGTAATTCAAAGCGATCAAAAAGGCGTATGCCACCCCAAAATAGTACCAATCTAACCGTCACCTCATCCTGCAAAAAAGTAGCCCCTACCTGAGACAATCGCCTAAAAAATAAAAAAAACTACAGCTCTCAGACTATGGAGACACTAAAAAATCATTTTTTTTTTTGTTTCAAACAGGATATTATTGTGTAAAACACAAAATAAATAAAAAAGTACACATGTTGGGTATCGGCATGTCCGTATCAACCTGCTCTACAAAAATCTCACATGACCTGACCCCTCAGCTGAAAGCAGTAAAAAAAATAAAATAAAAATGGTGTAAAAAAAGCCGTAATACATAAAGTGTAATACAAAGCGATCTGTGTGACTGGCCCCATACAGTATCACGTCTCCTTGTATCTGCTTCCATACAGTATAACATCTCCTTATGGCTGCCCCATACAGTATAAAGTCTCCTTGTGGCTGCCCCCATACAGTATAACGTCTCCTTGTATCTGCCCCCATACAGTATAACGTCTCCTTGTGGCTGCCCCCATACAGTATAATGTCTCCTTGTGACTGGCCCATACAGAATAACGTCTCCTTGTGACTGGTCCCATACAGTATAACGTCTCCTTGTGTAAATGTACTGAATACAGTATGTATAGAGGCTGCAGTAACGCCCCAACCCCCCACATGCTCCATCTATTGTTCTTTTACAAAGGGACTAATGAACACTTTGTTTACTATAGCTGGGGTGTAGCAGCACTGTGTAACCCGAAACCAGCAGAACAAAGGCTCTTTGTTCTGGTCGTTTCATGTTACACAGTTTGTAACAGAATATTTATGGAGCCTACAGCACTGAAACCACAGAAACCTCTTTAAGCCATTTTCACACTAGCGCTTTAATATTCCGGTATTGAGCTCTGTCATAGGGGCTCAATACAGGAATAAAACGTTTCATTGTCAATAGGGACAAAACTGAACTGAAGACAACTGAATGCTCCTGAAAGCCTTCCGTTCAATCTTCAGACCGGGGAGCAAACCGCAACAGGTTGCAAGAGGCTGTGGGGTGCAAAAGGGAGAAGGCAGGCCACGCTAACCAGGCCCACAACTGTTCCTTGGATCAGCTCCTTGAGGCAATCTATCTTGCCAAGTGTTAGGTGTTCCACAGTCTTGCGTTTTTTTGAGGAAAGTGCTGACGATAAACGGTTATTAATTTGTAACCTGTGCGGTACCAAGATGAGCAGGGGCATAAACACCAGCAACCTGACCACCACCAGCATGATCCGACACATGTCAGCAAAGCACCCTAATAGGTGGGCCGAACACCTGGGTCCACGATCTGTGTCTGCAGGTCACACCACTGCCTCCTCTTCCCCTGTGTTATGTGCTATCCAAGACGCAGGCCCAGATGCCTCCCGCCCTGCACCTGGACCTTCGCAGACACCATCAGCGACCACGTCCGCTACAATGTCCCAACGCAGCGTTCAAATGTCCTTACCCCAGGCATTTGAATGTAAGCGCAAATACCCTGCCACCCACCCACAGGCCATAGCACTAAACGCGCAACTTTCAAAATTGCTGGCCCTGGAAATGTTGCTGAGGCTTTTCGCAGCTCAATACCGGATTATTAAAACGCTAGTGTGACAGTGGCCTAAAGAGGTTTCTGTACAGTGCTGTACGCTGTGTAAATATTCTTTTACAAACTGTGTAACATGAAACGAGCAGAACAAAGAGCCTTTGTTCTGCTGGTTTCGGGTTACACAGTGCTGCTACACCCCAGATACAGTAAAAAAAGTGTTTTTTAGTCCCTTTGTAAAAGAACAATAGATGGTGCATTTGAGGGGTTGGGGGGTTACTGCAGCCTCTATAAATACTGTATTCAGTACTTGCTGCTCGCCTTTACACAATAATATCCTGTTTGAAACAAAAAAAAAAGATTTTTTAGTGACTCCATAGTCCGAGAGCTGTAGTTTTTTTTTAGTTATTGGGCGATTGTCTAAGGTAGGGGCTACTTTTTTGCAGGATGAGGTGACGGTTAGATTGGTACTTTTTTGGGGTGGCATACACCTTTTTGATCGCTTTGTATTACACTTTTTGTGATGTAAAGTGACAAAAAATAGCTTTTTAGACAGTTTTTTTTTTACTGCTTTCAGCCGAGGGGTCAGGTCATGTGAGATTTTTGGAGATCAGGTTGATACGGACATGATGATACCCAACATGTGCACTTTTTTTTATTTATTTGCGTTTTACACAATAATATCCTGTTTGAAACAAAAGAAATAATTTTTTTCGTGTCTCCATAGACTGAGAGTTTTATTTTTTTTTTTTTGGGCGATTGTCTCAGGTAGGGGCTACTTTTTTGCAGGATGAGGTGACGGTTAGATTGGTACTTTTTTGGGGGGCATACGCCTTTTTGATCGCTTTGTATTACACTTTTTGTGATGTAAGGTGACAAAAAATGGCGTTTTTGACACCGTTTTTATTTTTATTTTTTACTGCTTTCAGCTGAGGGGTTAGGTCATGTGAGATTTTTGTAGAGCAGGTTGATACGGACGTGGTGATACTCAACATGTGTACTTTTTATTTATTTATTTGCGTTTTGCATCTTTTTGCGGCCCCTGTCCAGCCCCAGAAGGTTGAAGAGCAGCGTCACAAGCCTGAGGAGAGGCTGAAGGGCTGAAGAAGGAAGAGGCTCTGCTGCTGCTAATGAGAAGAAGCCGGAGGAGGAGGTAAGTGGTCTGTGTTTGTTTGTTTGTTTTCTATTTTTCAGGATCGTGAATGCAGAGGACTACGTCGGATTCGGTGCATTATGTTGGACCAGCTTTTTTATTTTTTAAATAAAATGTTCAAACAGGGGTCTGGGGGAGTATTTATTTCATAAAATATTTTAGAAGTGTGTGTATGTTTTTTTACAACATTGCAGTTTGAGTAATCACGGCTATCTACAGACGGCCCTGATTACTAATACTGGGCTTAGTGCTTGCTGGTATGGCCAGCACTAACCCCAACATCTATTACCCCGGCACCCACTGCCACCAGGGGTGTCGGGAAGAGCCGGGTACCCGCAGAACCGGACCTTCTAAATTGAGGGTCCGGTTCTGGGGCGACTGCAGGCTGGTACCATTAGGCTGGGAAGGGTCAATAACCGTGTCCCTTCCCACCCTTTTACACTGTGATTACACTGCTGGGCTACGGTCAGGTCCCCACTGCACCACCAATGAAAAGGGGAGGGGGGGGCGCCTGTGGCCACTGCCACCAATGTTTATTATACTGGGGGGGGTTGGGGGGGAGGGTGCACTGCGTCACCAATGTTTTAATACTGGGAAAAGGGGGTTGGGCGCACTGCTCCACTAATGTTTATTATACTGGGTTAAGAGCGCACTGCGCCACCAATATTTTAATAGTGAGGGGGGCCAGGGGGGTCAAGGCACACTGTAAAGATTACCATGGCAAGCCGGAGGCGTCCGGTTGCCATGGTAAATGATCGGAGCCCAGCAATTACACTGCTGTGCTCTGATCCCCACTGCCACCAATGTTTCTTGTATAGGGGGGCTGGGGGTGAGGGTGCACTGCGCCACCAATGTTTTAATACTGGGGGGTTGGGGGGAGGGCGCACTGCGCTACCAATGTTTATTATACTGGGGGGTTGAGGGAAGGGCGCACTGTGCCACCAATGTTTTAATCCTGGGGGGGGGGGCGCACTGTGCCACCAATGTTTTAATATTGAGGAGGGGGGTATTAAAACACCAGCGCAGCCCCGATTTCCTCAAGGAGATCGGAGCTGCGCTGAACTCTGCCATTGGAGCTGTAGTTCCATGCGCCATCTAGTGGTGGTTACATGTAACTACACCTTCATTTTATGAATGAAGCGGTGTCGCTCGGCGCTCACGCGATTCTGCTGTGAGCGCAAGAGCTGCTACATCTGTAGGAGCATAATGATCTGACAAAGTGATAAACCAAGGTCTGTCCGTTCAAGGATTCTGCCCCTCTCAGTTTGCTACAAATGGCAATAACTGACACGTTGACAAACAGGAAGCATCACACATCTGATTTTTGAAGTTTCAGGTGGCTAAAAAATTTTGCTTTCAATCTGGCTTTTATGCTCCTCTCACATGCCACAGATTTCAGCTAGGTGCCTGAAAATTTGCTCATCTGCAGATCTTAAACACTTGCTACTTTCTCAGTTTGCCTAACCTTATATCTTGTTTTAGATATTGCAATTTCAATGAGAAGTGCATAACAAGTAAGCAATTCACTGCAATGATCCATCTATTAGTTCATGTTTTCATATATTAATATTAAATAATTTTTTGCTTATCTAGACTTATTTTACTTTTAGATTGTTTTATAGGTTAGTATTTACCAGTCTATAAATGATTTGTTTCTGTTTACTATTGACCATGGTGCATTCAATTACATCTGCTGCTTGGCACTTTGGAAGATCTTTTGACTGGAAGTATTATGCATTGTTTTACCTATGCCAGTTTCACATTGCAGCAACATATGCCAGGTAAAGACAGAGCAGCTGTATTTTATTATACTTTCATGTTAATGCCTAAAGAATGCCTCAGAGGATGTCTTTAAAACAGCAGGTATAAGTCTGTGAGATCAGTGTAAGTGGATAAAGGCTAATCTACATGTCTGTCAATGGCTTTTTATCTACATGCCCACAAGTCTTAAATAATGTAATTGGTTTGTTTTCCCTGGGATTCTTGTGAAATTGCAGGTCATGAACTCCATGTATCTAAGTGGATTACAGTATTGTCTTACTGTTCAGGATAGCATGTAAGGTCTTGCGAGTGGCTGCACATTTACTGTTTGAATCAGTGAGTTTCCCACTAGAAATATAGCTATGTGTATAAATATATATATATATATATATATATATATATATATATATATATATACACTCACAGGCCACTTTATTAGGTACACCATGCTAGTAACGGGTTGGACCCCCTTTTGCCTTCAGAACTGCCTCAATTCTTCGTGGCATAGATTCAACAAGGTGCTAGAAGCATTCCTCAGAGATTTTGGTCCATATTGACATGATGGCATCACACAGTTGTCGCAGATTTGTCGGCTGCACATCCATGATGCGAATCTCCCGTTCCACCACATCCCAAAGATGCTCTATTGGATTGAGATCTGGTGACTGTGGAGGCCATTTGAGTACAGTGAACTCCTTGTCATGTTCAAGAAACCAGTCTGAGATGATTCCAGCTTTATGACATGGCGCATTATCCTGCTGAAAGTAGCCATCAGATGTTGGGTACATTGTGGTCATAAAGGGATGGACATGGTCAGCAACAATACTCAGGTAGGCTGTGGCGTTGCAACGATGCTCAATTGGTACCAAGGGGCCCAAAGAGTGCCAAGTAAATATTCCCCACACCATGACACCACCACCACCAGCTTGAACCGTTGATACAAGGCAGGATGGATCCATGCTTTCATGTTGTTGACGCCAAATTCTGACCCTACCATCCGAATGTCGCAGCAGAAATCGAGACTCATCAGACCAGGCAACGTTTTTCCGATCTTCTACTGTCCAATTTCGATGAGCTTGTGCAAATTGTAGCCTCAGTTTCCTGTTCTTAGCTGAAAGGAGTGGCACCCGGTGTGGTCTTCTGCTGCTGTAGCCCATCTGCCTCAAAGTTCGACGTACTGTGCGTTCAGAGATGCTCTTCTGCCTACCTTGGTTGTAACGGGTGGCAATTTGAGTCACTGTTGCCTTTCTATCAGCTCGAACCAGTCTGCCCATTCTCCTCTGACCTCTGGCATCAACAAGGCATTTCCGCCCACAGAACTGCCGCTCACTGGATGTTTTTTCTTTTTCGGACCATTCTCTGTAAACCCTAGAGATGGTTGTGCGTGAAAATCCCAGTAGATCAGCAGTTTCTGAAATACTCAGACCAGCCCTTCTGGCACCAACAACCATGCCACGTTCAAAGGCACTCAAATCACCTTTCTTCCCCATACTGATGCTCGGTTTGAACTGCAGGAGATTGTCTTGACCATGTCTACATGCCTAAATGCACTGAGTTGCCGCCATGTGATTGGCTGATTAGAAATTAAGTGTTAACGAGCAGTTGGACAGGTGTACCTAATAAAGTGGCCGGTGAGTGTATATATGATTGACAACTGTCAAGCACCACTGTGTGTGTGTGTGTAGAAGAAAGTAGAGGATGAGGATCTATCACTGGAGGAAAATCTGGAGGAGTAGTCGCTTGTTCATGAGGACGAGGCTGATGATGATGATGACACTGGCCATACTGAATAATGATCTCAGTGGGCATTGGAGCAGGAAAGAGTTGGTGAGTAGAGATGAGCGAACGTGCTCGTAACAAGCACTGTAGCGCTCGGCTCCCCTGCGCTCGCATGGGCGCAGACATCCGCTTCCGTCCTCCTCACCCGCCCATGCGAGCGCAGGGGAGCCGAGCGCTACAGTGCTCGTTACGAGCACGTTCGCTCATCTCTACTGGTGATCATGGAAAGCTGCATACTTGCTTGTTTATGTACTGTTAAGTGTTTCATTTACATGAATCAATCGAGTGATTAGTAGATAGCCATGTTTTAATCAAATCAAAATGGGGAGATGTTTTCCTGGTGCCAAAAGAGAGGCCAAATTGCTTTATTACAAGGATTTTCTGTGTACACAGTCTGCTGCAGCTTTTGCCACACAGACACCTGTGTGTCTGGCCTAGAGGCCACTCTCCAACCACTACCTGCAGAGTTACCAACCTCCTACTTTCTCTGCTACCACAAGCAGCAGAAGCCACAGCAGCCAGTTTACTATTGTAATTATGGAGCAGTTTTTCCATGTGTCGCAGCAGGCTGGTGTATATTAGCAAGAAGAGACTTAATACCTGAACAACCAGGTTTAGTCTTACCTAGACTGTGGTCGTTCGCTGGCACATACTGTGTTCCCTGATTCCTTGGACTTTTTGGCAGGCAAATTGGAACAATGTCTGGAAAAGCCCCGTTTGCTCTCTCTATAATGTCATGTCCACTCCCAAACAGATAAAGTTGTCCTTCGTCAGTGTCTAAAACATTAATTTTGTCAAAATTAATTAGGCATGGCTCCATGAGGATTTTCAAATTCTGGCTGAGGCCAGATCTGTAATTGCTGATGGTACCCCATCATGCCACTGCCACTGTCTACTTGTCTAATGTCAAAAATGTGTAAAAAAATTAAATAAAAAATACTTCCAAACATATATAAAAAAAAATCCCCTGAGACCACAGAGTGTCTTACACAGATTTTAGGCCATTTGGAGCATATTTTATTAGCATGGAATTGATTTGAACACAAATCGAATTTATAAAAAAATGTGAAGAATCAGACACAAAATTAATTTCAAGAAGTTCGCTCATCTCTGCTTCATGTCTATCGATAAAAGTGTGTTTCCACTTAGCAGCAAATAAAAAATAATATAAGCGTGTCCACAGAATAGTCAATAGCAATGTCAATACAAATATGCTAGGTCTTGTATCCTTATAACAAAATGCTCTTATCTCCTCTGTGGTCCTGTACTGCTATTTACTAACGGGAATTTACACTGAGCAAACAATCTGCAGGAAATGCAGCTGTTACTGGGCCATTCTATAGAGTAAGAACCTGGAGAAGTCCATCAGGTGATCTATTATTAATGTATTTTATCAGGGCAGTAGTATTTCAGGTCAAGTCATGAAAATTAGACTATATATCTAAATTCTGGACTCTTGGTTTTCCAAGCCTTGGCCAGTTAGATTTTGAGGCCTATTACTCACATGTGGCTCCTGACCCTCAATGTGGCCACCCCTGTCATTGATGCATTAAATACTGTACATAATGGTCAAATTAGTTCATATTAAATGACATATGAATGAAAATTCGAATGATTTCCAACTAATCATATTGCAAAACTAGTCTGGAAGAACTACCATATTTTTCACCCTATGAGACACATCTTCCCCCCCCCCAAAAAAAGGGGAAAATGTCAGTATGTCTTATGGCAGAAAATACATAATGGAAGCGCTCATTAGTACAGGAGGACCAGGAAGCTGTGAATGCAGTGCTTCCCAGGCTCTGTACTCACTCCTTCCTGGTCCTCGGCCAATCGCTGTGCTGGGACTGCGCACAGCGTGAGGACGTTGATGAGCTGAGACCTCACGCTGTGCAGTGTCGGGTCACAGGACAGAGCATGGCAGGAAGAGCTGGAAGAGCAGGAGCTGGATCCCCAGAGTGGTGGCGGCATCCGGAGCAGGAGAGGTAAGTAATTTTATCTGATTTTTCTAGTTTGATTTTGTCTGATCTGAGGTCTGAATAAGAGTCCTAACATTTTGCATCTGATCTGAGTGTCTGAATGAGGATCTTATTAACATGGCATCCTAATCTGAGGTCTGATTGGGGATCTTATTAACATTGATAGTCTGATCTGAGGTCTAATTGGGGATCTTATTAACATTGAGGATCTGATCTGGGGTCTGATTGACATTGGGGGTTTGATTGTTGCTCTGATCTCTGAGCTGAGGTCTGATGAAAATTATATTTTTTAAATTTTCCTCCTCTAAAACCTAGATGCATCTTATGTGCAGCTGCGTCTTAAAGGGCGAAAAATACGGTGTATGAAATATGTTTATGTAAATTTCCACAAGAATGAGGGAAAGGGGAACATATTCAATGTGCCAGCAATAGCTTTTCTTTTTTGGTTATACAAAAATACTATATACTGTATTTTTCCGCTTTATAAGATGATAAGACGCACCCCAGATTTTAGAGTAGGAAAATAAGAAAAAATATTTTTCATCACACCTCATATCAGACCCCCCATAAATTTCAAGACATCACATCACACCCCCATATCAGCCCTCCATGTCAGAACCCCATCAGCCCTCCATGTCAGACCCCCATCAGACCTCAGATCAGCCCATCAGCCCCCATATCAGCCCACTGTGCCCCCATATCAGCCTACTCTGCCCCATCAGACCTAAGATCAGCCCACTGTGCTCCAATATCCGCCCACTGTGCCCCCATCAGACCTCAGATCAGCCCATCAGCCCCCATATAAGCCCACTGTGCCCCCATATCAGCCCACTCTGCCCTATCAGACCTCAGATCAGCCCACTGTGCCCCTATATCAGCCCACTGTGCTGCCATCAGACCTCAGATCAGCCCCCATATCAGCCCACTGTGCCCCCATATCAGACGACTGTGCCCCCATAAGACCTCAGATCAGCCCATTAACCCCATATCAGCCCACTGTGCCCCCATCAGACCTCCGATTAGCCCACTGTGCCCCCATATTAGCCCACTGTGCCCCCATCAGACCTCAGATCAGCCCATCAGCCCCCATATCAGCCCACTCTGCCCCATCAGACCTCAGATCAGTCCACTGTGCCCCCATATCAGCCCACTGTGCCCCCATATCAGCCCACTCTGATGCCATCAGACCTCAGATCAGCCCATCAGCCCCTATATCAGCTCACTCTACCCCATCAGACCTCAGATCAGCCCATCAGCCCTATAAGGATAAAATAAAAAACTCTCTCACCAATCCTCTGCTCCAGGTCTGGCACTTCTGTCTTCTCCTGCCGGCGCTGCACTGTCACCTGACTGCATGTAACGTCAGGTCATAGTGCGCGCACTACGTCCTGACACTGTACGTGGTCAGGACAGTGCAGCGCCGGCAAGAGAAGACAGAGGAGGGCCGGACCCAGAGTGGAGCTGCAGCGCAGGAGGGTGAGTATGTTTCCCTGCTCCTGGCACCTAATGCATACTAGTGAGCACTTCCATAATGGAACGCTTTATAAGATGCACCGCAATTTTCCCCCTACTTTTTGGGGAAGAAAAGTGCGTCTTATAAAGCAAAAAATATGGTAGTATTCTTGATTTAACTTCAGTAATAATTGAAGAACTTCTGGTCCTGGCCAGCAGTTGGATTTTTAGCACTAACCATAATTTAGTTTTCTGGTTTGCATCCACAACCTTTAAAGTAATAATTTTATGAAGGTAGCTGTAATTTTGTAATGTATTTCTTTTACCCTTATTCCTTCTATCTTCTGAGCCACAATGTGACCTGTTTTTAGGGTTTTGTTTATTTTTCTGCCAATTAAGCTGTGCATGGATTGTTTGACGGGCAAGCTGTAGTTTTCATTAATTTCATTTTGAGATAGATGCAACCTTTTGATGATTTCTTATTCATTTTTAGGGTGAGGCAAGTGATCATAAGCTAAAATTCTTTTTTATGGTGTTCACTGTGTAGGTTAAATAATGACAATGGGACTGTTACAGATGTACTGTAGCAATACCAATTATGTTTTTCTTTCTTTTTTTTCTTTTTCTTCAATATATCTGAAATGGGAAATGGGGGGCTAAATTTTTTAGTCTATTTATGGGACTTGAAACTGCGATTGTTTCCATACAGTGTATAGGTATATTTACCAAGTCTATTACTGTACATCCACCCAGAGCAAGGATGGTCTTAAGGCTGGGACATAGCAGGGCAGGGGGACTTCACAAGGCCCCTAACTGACATGACAACTTGCTTACACAGTGTGCCAATCCAAGGACAGATAGAGCTCCCTCCCTCTGTCTAATCTCTCAGATGCCATGGTCACTATTGACCCTCTGATAGGTTGAACTTCAGTTATATATAATCCTCCCAATGAGAGCACTATGCCAGCTGTATAATACAGCTGGCACCTGCAAGAGATGGTGCAGACCCAGCTCCTGAACCTGTGCCACCACAGTGCCGTACTGTAGCGTTTCTCACTACACTCAGTGATGTCATGGTATGTCACCGAGTATGAAGGGGTTAAAATAAAAGCTCTTCTACTGTGTAAATATAAAATATGTCTATTAGATAACGGATGATCTAAATCCTTACAAAGGTTTACAATGGTAAATCAGTTGCTGTTTGCAGCATATAACATTGACTTTCTAAAAAACAAAGTAAATTCCTGTTCTGGACCAGTGTTTACCGGGAATTAAGTTACATTTTATTTTTTCAAAGACTCTCACTTTTACTTGAACTTGAAGACAATTTTGGGTGATTATTTGCCATCTGCTGCTTTCAGCATTTCAATTCCCCAGGAGTCCTTTTAGAAAAAAAACAAAGTCTGAAGTGTGTTGAATGCTCATTCATAGGTAGTGTCAGGAAGCGAATGCCCAGATAATCCCCCAAGCAAAAAGAGACAGGACTGCAACCAACTCTAATTGATTGTGAAATGAATCAGTATGAAGAGCAAGCGGTCTGGATTCCCATGTGCACAGGAATATACATGAACGACATAAGTTTGACTGTTGGGCAGTAAAAATCTAAAAATATCATAAAATCTGATCAACATATTCAATTGTAATTAAAAATGAATTTGATGCCGATGTTAATGGTCTTTTCCATTTGTTCTGTTTAATAGAATGATCCAACTCGCCTTCCTTTTACAGCTTTTCCTTCATAATATATTTATTAAATTCCACCTCCTTATTCCCACTAGCTGGAAGGCAGAAAGCAAGGATTAGGCTACTGCAGTTTCTCCGATGCTGTCAGTTTGCACTGCCAAACTTCAAATATGAACTGTTGCATGTACTGTCACAGATTTTTCTTCTACATCTTAATTTGCAAATGAGGAGCTGACATTTCCCATGCCTCATATTTGCACACAGCTCTACCACATTAAAAGCCGGGGCTGTCAGCAGCTGCTATTATGTTTATTGCTTTTGCAGATATTAGGTAGCCTATTTGAAAAAAAAAAAATCATCAGATTTTTATTTATAACTGAGATGGTAGTGCGGCAGCAAATCCTCATATTTTATTCAGAAAGGAGCTGTGAAGTATGGGCTTCGTGCATTGCATTTGAAAACTGTTTCATGTCAGATTTTTTTAATATCATTTAATCAGCCCGAGTTCTGTTTTCCTGTATAAACTAATGATACAGTATATCATGGTTTAATGTATTCAAAATAAATATACATAACGAGGGAAGTCTAAGTTTAAAAAACTAGTACTGGTGCATTGATGCCCAAGTCTAAAATGTATTTATTTTTGAAAATCGGCAGTTTTCACACACAGTAGAGAAACAGTGCGGAATTGGTTCCTGGGAGAGTCAGAGATGAAAATCAACCCTCTGGGAGAATTCTGTATTTGGGAGCTTTTCAGATGAAAAGCAAATGTCGGATTGATTAAGATCTCACCCAGTACTGAAAGCTAGCAGCTTCATACTACAATCACAAATAACAATGTCAAAAACATAAAGAGGGATGCAGGATCAGGAAGCAAAACTTTCTCAAAGAGCAGAAAATGACAGGATGAGCATGTTATGATCTGTCAAATTTTACACATGAGCTCCTGCACAAAGAACAGAAAGGTTTCTGGTGTCACTGATAGGGTGAACTAAATAATATATCTTCATTTTGGTTAAGGGATTGCTTGAAATTATAACAATGGCTCTGCTTTTTTCTCCCACAAACAGCATCAACCTTGTCCACACACATGTTTAGGGTCAAGTGAATGGGGCTGAGCTGCAATACCAGACGACAGGGGCATAAACAATTATCATAGGGCCCAGTGTCAGACTGGGGTGCCTAGGATCCACCAGTATAATTAATTCTGGGGGCCCACTGTACAGCTACAGTACATGCAAATATCTGTTCACACAGTGGCGGGCAGCAGCAAGACACTACAAGATGACTGATTATTGGGGTCCCTGCAATGACTTCAACAGGGTAGGTACATGGGGAAAGCGCATTCTGTCTGGCAATTTTAAACCGGCTATGTGGAAAGCATCAGTTAATCCAAATTTCAACCCTAGTGATATGCTTCTGCAAATCCCAGCATCCCACAAAGTAATGTATAAAGAAGACCGGTCAAGCAAAAATATGTAAAGGTTATAAAATGACATTTGCTAATGGTTTATATTTAGAAAAGATATAGAACAGGTACTAATTTCTACAAAATGTATTTCAAAAACTGTTACTATTGTACACCACTGTTAAGTGGTAGAAATTCAGTAGAATGTAACACCTGCCTCTTTATTAATTCGTTCCACATTTTGGTTTGTAGCACTTTCATGTCTAAATTAAGTTCACAGTTCATCTACTTGCCATCATAAAGGCCAATGTAATGACAAATGGTCACATTTAGAATAAAAGGGAATGGTTTGCTCTCTCTGCCTAATAGACTTGTAGTAATTAGACTCTGAATAGCAGGATAAGATATGCTCACTTAAACTGAACATGCTTTTAAAAATGTGTCCCAGTGACGGTTCTATTTATTTTTATATTGCACTAAAGAATTGAAAAAGACATACAGAACCAATAAGAAACAATGCTATCAGTTAAAATGGCAAAAGGTTTAATAGTCTCTGTTTAAATTTTTGATCTTCTTGGTCTATTGACCATCTGTTAATCTTAGCTGCAATTTACCAGTTGACCTACTTAAAAGATTTATTTCTTTTTCTAAAGTTTCATCTTTACCTAACACACACTGCTCTTTCTCAGATTACACATGTTATTATCACTGTGGAAGGTCATGTGAAATCCATTGCATGGATCAAATGATGCCAAAAATCAATAGTACTTCCTAAATACTTCCACACCCTACTTGGCTCAGTAGGCAAACAGCAAACTTGTTATAGCAATTCTGTTATTTTTTCCTTTCCATTGAAAGTCACCTTCTAAAGTCCAGCAAATCTTACAATCATTTCCTCCAATGTCTGTACTTTTTTTATTTTATAGTAAAATAAATCAATAAAATAGTTAAATAAGCAAATAGACATGTAATGCATCTATAAATCTACATATATTATAGCATAAACAACAAAATAATCAAATATATTAGAGATTTACAAGAATATTATGAACTGTACCTAATTTACAATTTTAAAATACAAATAACATTTTAATTGAGGTTTTTAGGAAAGCACTTTTTTAAAAAAAATTCTGCAGGGATCCTGCAATTAACCTCTTCAATCGTCTAGACCAGTGATGCCCAACCTGAAGCCCTCTAGCTGTTCTGAAACTACAGTCCCCAGCATGCCTGTTATGACAGTTTACAGCTATCAACCTATAGCAGGGCATGGTGGAAGTTGTAGTTTTACAGCTGGAAGGCTACAGGTTGGGAATCACTGTCCTAGACCTCCAAATATATTGACAATGACCCCTTTACTTAACTAGACCAACATAGATGCTGTCACTAACACCTTCACTTCCCTAAACCACAGGGATGCCGATATTAACCTATTTACTGCCCTAGTACACCAGGGATGCAGACAATAACCTTCACTGTGCTAGACCTAGATGCTGTTTACTACCATTTGCCTGGATGCTATATTGCCCAATATATATCTAGCTGCTTTAGAACTTATAGTGCTTTATAGTGCTGTACGTTAATATTCATTTGATGAAGTTCTGCATTGCTTAGCTTAGAGGATGCAGCACCTGGGTCCTTAACTCTCCCGCTTACAAAAGCTCAGAAGGAACATTGCCATTGATGCAACTGAAAGAAATGTGCTGGCCACTGTTGGCTAGCATGAATAAAAATTGCATGGGGAAAGGGTAGGGGGGTCTAAACTCAACTTTTTCACCAGGGCCCATGATCCTTCAGATACATCCCTTAACTATTGTTAACATCTCACTGTGACTGCTGCTCTTTCAATAAACTGAATATTTATTAGCTCTCTTCTGGCCTTTGCTAATTGTCTGGCAAGCTTACAATGATACATCCATACAGTCATAGTACATTTAGGGGATGTCTATTCTGCTATACCCCAATTGCATGTTCTTGATCAATATGAAAATTGCTCTTGCAATCTCTCCTACTTACTTTTTAAACTACATTGTATCATTTATTTTGCTTTTCTTTTACTTTTTTGTTTTACTAGTATTGAAATAACAGTAATTTCATATATTTTTTATGTTTATTCAACGATAAAAAAGTACATTTTATTTTGTAAATTATTTTGACCTCATCTATAATGCATTCATTCATACTTATCTTTTTTTTTTTTTACAATATTGGGGCATCAATGAATTCCAAAATAATGATAATGACAAATACAAGTATACTAGATATAAAAATTGCATATTGACCTCTGGTTAAACTCAGATGAGGGCAATGGATTGCAATGTGCTGTATGCATGTATATGTATTGTTACTCACCGTCTTGTAATATCATTGCTTCCCAACATAACACTTTGAAGATTTTTTCAAAGCTACATCTCTGTATAAAAGAATCGTTTCATCTTGAAGAACTAAAATTTCAAAGATGGGTTCAGTTCAGCACAGTACACATATGTGAAGAAAGGGCATTTTTAATATGTTTGTCTCAATAATATCCATTCTTGACAACAAATAAAACTGTAATTAAGTTTCATTTTTCTTTTATAAACATTGCTAGTCAAATGGTTGAAATAGAGATCAAAATAAATTTGAAACATCTTACATATTAAATAATCATGAAAAATGATACAGCACATAAGTTTATTAGTCTGCTTATCATAAGAACACATGATATGGTACACAAACATGAAATGTGTTGAAACGCCCCTTTTATCAATACTGTTGTAAGATGTTTCATCTGAAGTCGATGGCATAGCCCAGAAACAATCTCTGTGCCCTCGCCTGTAATGAACTTGCCTCTTTCCTTTGCTGTTCCTTGTGCCAAGGAAGTAATGTATGCACGGTCTCTGCTCTACTTTTCAGTGAGGAACATATTATTGAGGATAGTCAGCAGCTACTGGCCAGCCCAGATTTGGAGGAGAGGTCCACTTCTTCCTCCTGTAGGCATGCAAATAGCGACGATAACAGTCTCGTGGGAGCAGTGTTGCCAGTGGTCAGGGATGAGGCCATGCGACTGGTGAAGGTGATATAAGTGATGCGCGGACAGTAGTGGATAATGATGTAGCCGATCGCACGTGAGACCCGGGTGAAGAGTTGGTTTCATCATAATCATCAGGGTGTGAGGTTGGCAGCTTTCCTGGGAGACAGGGGCAGGATGGCAGTAAGAGGCTAAACCAACAGCTTGCAAGCGTGGCTGTGAGCCAGCATGGTGGCAGCAGTGTGAGATCTGCCCAGGGTAGAACGTCTGCTACTCATGAGCCAACCTGTCCAGAAACAACTAGCGGTGCATTGCTTGATAGAGGCAACAGCAGCGGTTCATTGCTTGGTTGGGGTAAAATGCCATACTTTCCGTTGTGGGACTTTTTCATCAGGTAATTTGAGGATGTCAGCGTGGCCATGTGTATAATCTGTGGGCCGATGGTGAAGCGCGGCCAGGGTGTCAATGTTGGCACCACGGCCCTGCGTCAACACATGGAGCATCACCATAAAGTGGCATGGGAAAACTGTGACGCTAAAGTGGTGGTACAGCCTGATGCATCACCCTGCGGCACACACCCCTTCTCCAGCAGTCTCCACCACCTTAGTAGAAGGGAGCTGCTGGTACTATAGCCCTTCTCTTTTCATGTGGTTGACTCTGAACATTTCAGAGAACTGATGGCTTGTGCCCACCCAAGGTGGAGAGTCCCAAGCTGTCACTACTTCTCTAAAAAAGCTGTACCAGCCCTGCATACATGCATACAGCAAAAGGTGGGCCAGTCTTTGATCCTGTTGATGTCTGGTACAGTTCATGGTAGTGCTGATGTGTGGAGCTTTAACTATGGTCATGGACAATATACAGTGCCTTGCAAAAGTATTCAGCCCCTTTGAACTTTTCAACCTTTTGCCACATTTCAGGCTTCAAACAAAAATATATAACATTTTACATTTTTGGTGAAGAATCAACAACAAGTGGGTCACAATTGTGAAGTGGAACGAAATTTATTGGATCATTTAAACTTTTTTTGTAATAATAAAACTGAAAAGTTGGGCATGCAAAATTATTCGGCCCATTTACTTTCAGTTCAGAAAACTCACTCCAGAAGTTCATTGAGGATCTCTGAATGATCCAATGTTGTCCTAAGTGACTGATGAAGATAAATAGAATCCACCTGTGTGTAATCAAGTCTCCATATAAATGCACCTGCTCTGTGATAGTCTCAGGGTTCTGTTTAAAGCACAGAGAGCATCATGAAGACCAAGGAACACACCAGGCAGGTCCGTGATACTGTTGTGGAGAAGTTTAAAGCCGGATTTGGATACCAAAAGATTTCCCAAGCTTTAAACATCCCAAGGAGCACTGTGCAAGCGATCATATTGAAATAGAAGGAATATCAGACCACTGTAAATCTACCAAGACCCGACCGTCCCTCTAAACTTTCATCTCAAACAAGGAGAAAACTGATCACAGATGCAGCCAAGACGCCCATGATCACTCTGGATGAACTGCAGAGATCTACAGCTGAGGTGGGAGAGTCTGTCCATAGGACAACAATCAGTCGAACACTTCACAAATCTGACCTTTATGGAAGAGTGGCAAGAAGAAAGCCATTTCTCAAAGATATCCATAAAAAGTCTTGTTTACAGTTTGCCACAAGCCACCTGGGAGACACACCAAATGTGGAAGAAGGTGCTCTGGTCAGATGAAACCAAAATCGAACTTTTTGGAAACAATGCAAAACGATATGTTTGGCTTAAAAGCAACACAACTATCTGCAGAGTTGTGTATCTAAGCCTATTGTGTACGATACTGCCTGCTAAGTTGTGTATCTAATCCTATCATGTGTGATACTGTCTGCGTATCCATGTATCTAATCCTATCATGTGTGATACTGTCTGCTAAACTGCGTATCTAATCCTATCATGTGTGATACTGTTTGCTGAACTCTGTATCTAATCCTATTCTGGGCGACAGCGTCTGCTAAGCCGTGTATCTAATCCTATCATGTGTGATACAGTTTGCAGAGTTGTATATCTAATCCTATCCTGTGTGATACTGTCTGCTGAACTGTGTATCTAATCCTATCCTGTGTGATACTGTCTGCTAAACTGCATATCTAATCCTATCAGGTGTGATACTGTCTGCTGAACTGTGTATCTAATCCTATCATGTGTGATACTGTCTGCTGAACTGTGTATCTATTCCTATTATGTGTGATACTGTCTATGAAACGATTAGATGTATGTGTATAGAGTGTGATACTGTCTGCTGAGCTGTGTATCTAATTCTATTTGGGGTGATACTCTCTGCTGAACTGTGTATTTAATCCTACCTTGTGTGATAGTTTTCTGCTGACCTGTGTATCTAACTCTATTAGGTGTGATACTGTCTTGAAGCTATTGTTGTATCTTTATAGAGTGTGATACAGATAGAGATAAGGAGCTTTCCTTTGTGTAAATACTGTACACTCAGCCACTGCTCAGATAAGAGAGGTGGGGGAGGTGCTCATGTATTTCAGTCCCTGTATTTCCCTGTCTTGTGGATGAGGCCTATGTGTGTGCCGTCCTGCTCCTCCTGTGCTGTGGAGACCTGCCGGGAGCATGTAAGTGTGTATGTGTATATGTCTGTGTATGTATGTCTGTATGTGTGTGTGTGTATGTCTGTATGTGTGCAGGTGACGGATCTGTTTACCATTGTGTCACACTGAACGGATCCGTCCCCATTGACTTTCATTGGGGGTCATGACGGATCCGTCTTGGTGCGGATGCCTGGACCGGAGAGTAAACCGTTTTGCTCTCCGGTCTGAAGATGGAACGGAATGCTTTTAGGAGCGCTCCGTTGTCTTCAGTTCAGTTTTGTCCCCATTGACAATGAATGGGGACAAAACTGAAGCGTTTTATTCCGGTATTGAGCCCCTATGACGGAACTCAATACCGGAATTATAAAACGCTAGTGTGAAAGTAGCCTAAGTTATAGAAGCCCATTCATGTTGCTAATGGAAAATATAGCACAAAACATGTTTATTGTTTTCAGTCCCTGAGGCGGAGCTTATTTTTAGGAAAAAAAAAACCTTCCCACAGAGCACTGGTGCCATGGTTTTGTCCCCCTTACATTTTTTAAATTATTTTGGCAGACCCAGGTCTGTGGACCTTTAGAAAAAATACTGGAGTACTCCTGATTCGGGGGTTTAATTTGAACAAACTTTAATTATGGGTTTAATGCAGAAAATAACAATTGCACCATTTTTATTTACAACATCTCCCAATCCTAATGAATTACCATCGGGCAGCTGTAGTCCAGAACCACAGCATGGATCTAGGGCTGCCCTTTACTCTTCCATGAAAAGCTTTAGTGATACAGAATGTTACATGCCAGTGGTATTGCCTTTCTTTTCTATCACTAATAGAAGGACTTTATACAGACCAATGTAATTGTTGTACAGTTAGGACGTCATCCCAGAACTTAAGTATTCCATCAATCATCTCCTGCTTAGTCCTTGGCCTTATTTCAGACCTTATAAATCTGTAGTGCCAGTATATAATAAGTATATATAATCCTCCTTCCACCTCCCTCCTCATATTGCATGCATTGCCAATAAATATATATTGCCCACCCTGTATTGTCAATGGAGAAGTCCCTGTGCAAATCAGACAAGAAGAGAACAGGTTCTATATTTTTGGTGGGGCCATGGAGCAGACATTCAGATGCAGGCAGCACATGGTGTTGTCCACATCTTTTTGCCCCCATTGAAATGAATGGGTCCTCAAAAAATGTGGATCGGATGCAGACCAAAAATATGGTCATGTGAATGCACTAAGGCTAAATACACAAAGTTTTCTGGATGAGGATTTGAAGCAGACCTGTCTACAGAAATGGATTGGAAAGGAATTAGGCTTCTTTCACACTGGCGTTATTGCTGGATCCGGCAGGGTTCAGTAATAACGCTTCCGTTACTGATAATACAACCGTCTGCATCCGTTATGAACAGATCCAGTTGTATTATCTGTAACATTGCTGGGACTGATCCGTCATTAACTCCATTGAAAGTCAATGGAGGACGGATCCGGTTTCTATTGTGTCAGACAAAACGGATCCGTCCCCATTGACCTGCATTGTGGGTCATGACGTTTTGCTCCAGATCCCCAGGATGGAAAGCAAAATACAACATGTTGCGGTTTTCTCTCCGGCCTGCGGACGCAACTAAACTGAATGGAATGTATTTTGGAGCCTCCGTTCTCTTCAGTTTAGTTTTGTCCCCCCTTGACAATAAATGGGGACAAAACTGAATCATTTTTTTCCGGTATTGAGGCCCTATGACAGAACTCAATACGGGAAAATAATAACGCTAGTGTGAAAATACCCTTAGAACTATAAAGGAAGGATTTATACTTCTGGCTTTGGCTCCTGGTATATTAGCATTCAGCATTATACTGTAGCTTCTCACAACTGTCCTATCATCTAAGTGTCCAGGCCTCATATTTGCTGCTTATGTCAATGGTCCAGTCTCCATTCCCTGTGTCCTTATTACCTGACTATTCACCATTGTATCCTGCTGTTGTTTGATTAGTCCCTGATTAGGGAAATACAATTCCTCCTCTATTGTTCACATCTAGACGTGTAAATATAAGGCTTTACTTCTTCTGAGACACTGGTCTTCATCCAAAATGCAAACTTTCTAAGTGCACAAAATCATATTATACCAGAATTGTAACTAAATATTCAATGTAAACAATGTTTCTGCTTCCCACAACTATCACCCCTATTTTCCTGCACTGCCTAAGGCCCCATTCACACGACCGTATGAATGGGGCCATATCTATCCACAAAAATGCGGGAATAGATGCGGCCCCATTCACCTCTGTTGTGCTAGCTCCGTGCCATGGCTCTTTTGAAGCATGTCCTATACTTGTCTGTGCGCATGGACAAGTATAGGCATTTTCAATGGGGCCGCACGGAGTGTGTTCCAAGTGCTGCGGAACACACGCCAGGCGGCCGGCCCCATTACTGCGGACCCGCAAATATACGGTCGTGTGAATGGGGCCTAAAACCCCTGCACCCAGCAAGGAACTTCTTATCTCTCCCTCCATCTGACCTCCTGCCCAGATCTGTTCTGCAATAAAAACCTTCCTCTCTAGAGGGAATTGTAAGAAAGAGAGAGACAGGAAACCCTGGGAAATTAAATCCATGCTGCCGCAACTCACAATAATTGGGGACAAAACGAAAGCGTTTTTTTCCAGTATTGAGCCCCTATGACGGAACTCAATACCGGAATTTAAAAACGCTAATGTGAAAGTAGCCTTAACTGGTAATCAGGCCTCATCCACAAGACAGGGAAATACAGGGACTGAAATACATGAGCACCTCCCCCACCTCTCTTATCTGAGCAGTGGCTGAGTGTACAGTATGTTCACAATGGAAAGCTCCTTATCTCTATCTGTATCACACTCTACAAGGATACAACAATAGCTTCAAGACAGTATCACACCTAATAGAATTAGATACACAGGTCAGCAGAAAACTATCACACAAGGTAGAATTAGATACACAGCTCAGCAGACAGTATCACACCTAATAGAATTAGATACACAGCTCAGCAGACAGTATCACACTCTATACACATACATCTAATCGCTTCATAGACAGTATCACACATGATAGGAATAGATACACAGCTCAGCATATCACTAGATAGATACGGTGGCTCAGAAGACAGTATCACACAAGGTAGAATTAGATACACAGTTCAGCAGGCAGTATCACACATGATAGGATTAGATACACAACTTAGCAGATGCTGTCATCCAGAATAGGATTAGATACAGAGTTCAGCAGACAGTATCACACATGATAGGATTAGATACACAACTCTGCAAACAGTATCACACATGATAGGATTAGATGCACAGTTTAGCAGACGCTGTCGCCCAGAATAGGATTAGATACACAGTTCAGCAGACAGTATCATACAAGATAGGATTAGATACCCATCTTAGCAGACAGTATCACACATGATAGGATTAGATACACAGATATGTAGGCAGTATCACCCAGAATAGGATTAGATACCCATCTTAGCAGACAGTATCACACAAGGTGGGATTAGATACGCATCTAAGCAGACAGTATCACATATGATAGGATTAGATACAAAGCTTAACAGTCGCTGTCACCCAGAATATGATTAGATACAGTATCACACATGATAGGATTAGATACACAGCTCAGCAGACAGTTTCACACATGATAGGATTAGATACGTAGTTAAACAGACACTGTCACCCAGAATAGGATTAGATACACAGTTCAGCAGACAGTATCACACATGATAGGATTAGATACCCATCTTAGCAGACAGTATCACACATGATAGGATTAAATACCCATCTGAGCAGACAGTATCACACATGATAGGATTAGATACCCATCTTAGCAGACAGTATCACACATGATAGGATTAGATACACAGCTCAGCAGACAGTTTCACACATGATAGGATTAGATACGTAGTTTAGCAGACACTGTCACCCAGAAAAGGATTAGAAACATAGTTCAGAAGACAGTATCACACATGATAGGATTAGATACGTAGTTTAGCAGACACTGTCACCCAGAATAGGATTAGATACACAGTTCAGAAGACAGTATCACACATGATAGGATTAGATACCCATCTTAGCACACAGTATCACACATGATATGATTAGATACACAGCTCAGCAGACAGTTTCACACATGACAGGATTAGATACGTAGTTTAGCAGACACTGTCACCCAGAAAAGGATTAGAAACATAGTTCAGAAGACAGTATCACACATGATAGGATTAGATACGTAGTTTAGCAGACACTGTCACCCAGAATAGGATTAGATACACAGTTCAGCAGACAATATCACACATGATAGGATTAGATAACCATTTTAGCAGAAAGTATCACACATGATAGGATTAGATACACAGCTCAGCAGACAGTTTCACACATGATAGGATTAGATACGTAGTTTAGCAGACACTGTCACCCAGAATAGGATTAGATACACAGTTCAGCAGACAGTATCACACATGATAGGATTAGATACCCATCTTAGCAGAAAGTATCACACATGATAGGATTAGATACCCATCTTGGCAGAAAGTATCACACATGCTAGGATTAGATACAAAGCTTAGCAGACACTGTCACCCAGAATATAATTAGATACAGAGTTTAGCAAACAGTATCACACATGATAGGATTAGATACACGGATACGCAGACAGTATCGCACATTATACACAACTCTGCAAACAGTATCACACATGATAGTATTAGATACACAGATATGCAGGCAGTATCACTGAAAAAAGGATTAGATACACAACTTAGCAGGCAGTATCATACACAATAGGCTGAGATACACAACTGTGCAGATAGTATCACACATGATAGGATTAGATACATAGCTCAGCAGACAGTTTCACACATGATAGGATTAGATACGTAGTTAAGCAGACACTGTCACCCAGAATAGGATTAGATACATAGTTCAGCAGACAGTATCACACATGATAGGATTAGATACACAGCTCAGCAGACAGTATCACACATGATATGATTAGATACACAGATTGGATAATCATTAAGGAATATTAAATGTCATGGTAAAATTGAGGTATATGCTGACACCCTGAATTGTATTATGTACATTTGTAACATGTAATGGGACTGTTAAAATCGTATAATTATCTATGCATAATACTGTGGTTGGTGTGTGCTATTTTGCATATAACTAATATAATACTAGACTAGCACTGTATACTGACACCAAGTGTACTGTACCTAACTCATAGCATACGGCATATAGACTTGTGGTAAACAATGGCAGCGGGCAAAATATATGATAATCATTGCACACTAAAAAAAAAAAAATCCTTCGGAGGGATTTGTTTAATGTATACAATATATTTTGCTATTTAGGTTAAATGTAAGAAGTGAATACCTTAGCTAGTTAAACAATGCGCCACTTGGTGTCTGAAAGTTGTATTACAATTTATCCAATTTAGTTATAATGTCACTTCGTGACACACATCTCAGGACATGTTGAGATAAGTGATCAGTTAAGTGTGGACACATCTGTAGAGGCAAGGAGTCCCTTGGATTCCCTTGCGAAAATGGCCAGATGCACATTGTGTTGCTTGTGTAGTGACTAGTGTTGATCAAGCACTGCAATGCTTGGGTGCTCGGGTACACTGGCCAAATACTAGGTGGTGCTCGAGTGCTCGGCTGAGCACCCGAGTAAAATGGACGTCAATGGGAGAACCCGAGCTCTAAACCAGGCACCCCCTGCTCTGAAGAGGGGAGGGTGTCTGATTCATAGGGAAAGTTGAGAAAATGGTGGAAACACCACTCAAATGGTTTGGGAACAGCATGGGGAGGATGTCTGGATGCATCTTGGACTCCAAAGTCGGCGCTGTTAACGATGTTGTCTGAGTATTACGCCACTTTTACGGAATAACAAGAATACCCCCCCAAAACCAAATATAACATTGATTGTAGAGGAAATATTGATAGGAAACATATATTTAGTGGTATATAAAGCGCAAGTAGCAGCAGGCCGTCATCCCTAATGTTTTACATGGTCAGGTCAGCAGCAGGCACTCGCCCCTAATGTTTTAGATGGTCAGATCAGCAGTAAGCACTCGCCCCTAATGTTTTTGAGTGTCAGCAGCACTGAAGGTCAACTTGTCAGGAGGAGGACCAGAGTGAAGAAATGGAAGACGAGGTGGTAGACGATAAAATCACTGCCCAACATGGCAAAGTGGCAAGCTGAGCGAGGACAGCAGTATAGAGGGGGAGCGATCCACAGCACCACAACAGGCTGGAAGAGGCGGTGGGTGGCAAAAGGGAGAAGGCAGGCCACACCAACAAGTGTGGACGATAAAAGAATTGTCATTTGCAACCTGTGCCGTACCAAAATGAGCAGGGGCATGAACACTAGCAACCTGACCACCACCAGCATGATCCTCATGGCAGCAAAGCACCCTAATAGGTGGCCCAAATGCCTGGATCCACAATCGGTGTCTGCGGGTCACACCATTGCCTCCTCTTCCCTGTGTTACATGCTAGCCAAGACGCAGGCCCAGATGCCTCCTGCCCTGCACCTGGACCCTCGCAAGCACCATCAGCAAGCTGTCCCTCGTTACTCAGTACCTAGCCACCACTATTTTTGCCGGTGTGCCGTCACCGCCATACACCAGCATGTGTCCCATAACATAACCCGTGCCCTGACCAACGCAGTTACTGGGAAGGTCCACTTAACGACTGACACATGGACAAGTGCTTTTTGCCAGGGATGCTACATTTCCCTGACGGCACACTGGGTGAATGTTGTGTAGGCTGGGAGCGAGTCGTACCCTGGGATGGCACAGGTGATACCGACACAAAGGATTGCGGGCCCTACTTCCATCAGGATTTCTGCCACCACCTACATTAGCAGTTGCAACCCCTCCTTATCCACCTCCACTTCCACCTAGGAATTCTCATCTTGCAGCACCAGTCAGCCATCAGTCAGTAGCTGGAAGCAGTGTAGCACAGCAGTGGGGAAGCGGGAACAGTCTGTGCTGAAACTTATTTGCTTAGGTGACAAACAACACACCGCCGCAGAGCTATGGCAGGGTATAAGGGACGAGGCTGAGCTGTGTCTCTCGCCACTCAACCTACAACCAGGCATGGTTGTGTCTGATAATGGCCGCAACTTGGCGGCTTTGGAGCTCGGAAAACACACACCATACTGTCACGCTCAGGTGTGGAAAACCACACAGAGCGTAGGAGGGAAAGAAGATTAGGCATGGAAACTAAGGAAGGAGGATGGACACCTCCTAATGGAAACCATGACTCTAATCCTGACTGACTACCAGTATGAACAGGTAGGCGAGTTCATACACAGGAAACCTAAACCAAAACTGACCCTATAGAACCCTGGAACTAATGACAGGAATGAGTCTACCTGTTCCTCCAACAGGAAGGATGAACAGCAGTCTCCCTCAGGCCAAACAACTGCTTCAACTTAGTGGTTCAGCGGTTTCTCAAAACCTACCCCAGTTTGCTTGAGTTTGCTGGTGAAGGTGTGCCGCCTGTGTGCCCATTTCCGAAAGTCCACCTACAGCTTCCGCTGGTCTGGCAACGCTGCAGCAGCGCTTACACTTGCGAGCTCACCGACTGCTGTGAGACCTGAGCACGCGCTGGAACTCCACCTTCCACATGTTGGGCAGGCTTTGTGAGCAGCAGAGACCAGTAGTGGAATACCAGCTGCAACACAGTCGGCACCTTTCCAGTTGTTCACAATAAAGGTGGGCGGCTCTGCATGTGGAAAAGGTTCTGATAAGCGGCCTAGTGTCACAAGGAGGGAAAAATGTTTGAAAATGGTAAAGGAGTACCTAGCTGACCGTGTCAACGTCCTCAGCGATCCCTCTGTGCCTTATAATTATTGGGTGTCTAAGCTGGACACATGGCACAAACTGGTGGTCTACGCCTTGGAGGTGCTGGCCTGCCCTGCCGCCAGCA
>ONZH01031226.1:0-25846 GCA_900303285.1 Rhinella marina
TGATTTGCTCTATCTTTGGGGGTGTCAGTCATGTGTTATAACATGGTAGATAGCCATGTGTTATAGCATGACCGATGGAGTCTCCCCCTCCCATATTGCATATTTAGGCTAGTGATGTATTTACTTTTTATTTCCTTATATTTAATCACGCTTTGTAAACATAATTATTCACTTAGCCTGCGTACGCTTTCATTCTAAAATCTTTTGAATTCACATTTGGAAACATGGTTAGTACTCTGACATTACATTGTGACTTCTTTTTTCACATTCACTAATATTCCATTGTACGTTTATATAACCTAAATATTAACAGAAAAGTGAATTTAAAAAGCCCCTGAAAACTGGAGGAAAGTCAGGAAGAGGTCTTGCAGAACAAAGGGCAAACCGAAATCAGAATACAATGTCGTATATTTGGACTTCTCCAAAGCGTTTGACACGGTACCACATAAAAGGTTAGTATACAAAATGAGAATGCTTGGCCTGGGAGAAAATGTCTGTATGTGGGTAAGTAACTGGCTCAGTGATAGAAAACAGAGGGTCACTGTCACTACTGGGGTACCACAGGGGTCTGTATTGGGTCCTATTCTCTTCAATATATTTATTAATGATATTGTAGAAGGTTTGCATAGTAAAATATCAATTTTTGCAGATGACACTAAACTGTGTAAAGTAATTAACACAGAGGAGGACAGTATACTGTATATATACTACAGAGGACAGTACACCGCTACAGCAGGATCTGGATAGACTGGAGGCTTGGTCAGAAAAGTGGCAGATGAGGTTTAACACTGACAAATGTAAGGTTATGCATATGGGAAGGAATAATGCAAGTCACCAGTGCATACTAAATGGTAAAGCACTGGGTAACTCTGACATGGAAAAGGACCTAGGAATTTTAGTGAACAGCAAACTAAACTGTAGAAGCCAGTGCCAGACAGCTGCTGCCAAGGCCAATAAGATAATGGGTTGCATCAAAAGAGGCATAGATGCCCGTGATGAGAACATAGTCCTGCCACTTTACAAATCACTAGTCAGACCACACATGGAGTACTGTGTACAGTTCTGGGCTCCTGTGAACAAGGCAGACATAGCAGAGCTGGAGAGGGTTCAGAGGAAGGCAACTAAAGTAATAACTGGAATGGGTGGACTACAGTACCCAGAAAGATTATCAAAATTAGGGTTATTCACTTTAGAAAAAAGACGACTGAGGGGAGATCTAATAACTATGTATAAATATATCAGGGGTCAGTACAGAGATCTCTTCCATCATCTATTTATCCCGAGGACTGTGACGAGGGGACATCCTCTTCGTCTGGAGGAAAGAAGGTTTGTACATAAACATAGAAGAGGATTCTTTACGGTAAGAGCAGTGAGACTATGGAACTCTCTGCCTGAGGAGGTGGTGATAGTAAGTTCACTAAAAGAGTTCAAGAAGGACCTGGATGTATTTCTGGAGGGTATTACAGGTTATAATTACTAGAGAGGGGTCGTTGATCCAGGGAGTTATTCTGATTGCCTGATTGGAGTCGGGAAGGAATTTTTCCCCCTAAAGTGAGGAAAATTGGCTTCTACCTCACAGGGTTTTTTTTTGCCTTCCTCTGGATCAACTTGTAGGAAAACAGGCCGAACTGGATGGACAGATGTCTTTTTTCGGCCTTACAAACTATGTTACTATGTATGTGTGATCAGCGTCTGACTGCACAGCATTACTAGTTTCACTATTCTTGAAACACTCGATTTCCCCAAGCCAACTACTTTTGCGATTTCCCGAATGTTCATTTCAGTATTTTCAGTAATAATTTTGGAGCTAATTTTTTTCTCCTTTTTTATCATTTGTGATTGGCTGCAGCCATGTTGTAAGGTCATTGTCAGACATACTGTATTGTGCAGGGATCTCCGAGCATGCTGATAACTCCGTAAAATATGTTGGGAAATCTGATAATGTCTGTGTGATTAATGGATTTTTTAAAATAATGGTTGCACATTATTTGTAATATATCAACAGATTTATAAAAGACTTTCATTGGAATAATAAAAGTAAATTTTTCATGAAAACAAATATTTGGAGAGGAATTATGTTTGGACTACTTCAAAAAAGCAAAATTTAGCCAACTAAGAGAGGCCATAGGCCTAACTAACTGGGACAAAGTCCTCAAAAATAAAAATATAGCCAAAAAATGGGATATTTTTAAAAGCATCCTAATATCTAATTGTGAGAGGTACATACCTTATGGGAATAAAAGGTTAAGGAACAAGAAAAAACCAATGTGGATAAACAGAACTGTAAAGAAAGCAATAAATGACAAACAGAAAGCCTTTAAATCACTAAAACAGGAGGGGAGCGAGGAAGCATTGAAAAACTATAAGGAAAAAAATAGAACATGTAAAAGACAAATAAAAACAGCTAAACTAGAGACCGAGAGATTAATCGCCAAAGAAAGTAAAACTAACCCTAAAATGTTCTTTAATTATATAAATGGTAAAAAGTATAAACCTGAAAGTGTCAGCCCCTTACAGAGTAATGAGGGGGGAGTTGCAGAGAGCGATGAGGAGAAAGCAAAGCTACTAAATATCTTTTTCTCCACTGTATTCACTGAGGAAAATAAACTGTCAGATGAAATACAGAATATAAAAGTAAATTCCCCATTAAAAGTGCCCTGTCTGACCCAGGAAGAAGTAGAGCTGCGTCTTAAAAAGATTGAAATAGACAAATCACCAGGACCGGATGGCATACACCCCCGTATCCTAAGAGAATTAAGTAATGTCATCGCCAGACCCTTATTTCTGATATTTAAGGACTCTATACTGACAGGGAGTGTTCCACAGGATTGGCACATAGCAAATGTGGTGCCAATATTCAAAAAGGGTCCAAAAACAGAGCCTGGGAACTATAGGCCGGTAAGTTTAAAATCTGTCGTGGGTAAACTGTTTGAGGGTTTTCTAAGAGATGCTATCTTGGAGTACCTCAATGAAAATAAGCAAATTACTCCATATCAGCATGGCTTCATGAGGGATCGGTCATGTCAAACCAATTTAATCAGTTTCTATGAGGAGGTAAGTTCTAGACTGGACCGCGGCGAATCAATGGATGTGGTATATCTGGACTTCTCCAAAGCATTTGACACTGTACCACATAAAAGGTTAGTATATAAAATGAGAATGCTTGGCCTGGGAGAAAATGTCTGTATGTGGGTAGGTAACTGGCTCAGTAATAGAAAACAGAGGGTGGTTATTAATGGTACATACTCAGATTGGGTCACTGTAACTAGTGGGGTACCACAGGGGTCAGTATTGGGCCCTATTCTCTTCAATATATTTATTAATGATCTTGTAGAAGGCTTGCACAGTAAAATATCAATTTTTGCAGATGACACTAAACTGTGTAAAGTAATTAACACAGAGGAGGACTGTACACTGCTACAGATGGATTTGGATAGACTGGATGCTTGGGCAGAGAAGTGGCAGATGAGGTTTAACACTGACAAATGTAAAGTTATACATATGGGAAGGAATAATGCAAGTCACCTGTACACACTAAATGGTAAAATATTGGGTAACTCTGACATGGAAAAGGACCTAGGAATTTTAGTGAACAGCAAACTAAGCTGCAGAAACCAGTGTCAGACAGCTGCTGCCAAGGCCAATAAGATAATGGGTTGCATCAAAAGAGGCATAGATTCCCGTGATGAGAACATAGTCCTGCCACTTTACAAATCACTAGTCAGACCACACATGGAGTACTGTGTACAGTTCTGGGCTCCTGTAAACAAGGCAGACATAGCAGAGCTGGAGAGGGTTCAGAGGAGGGCAACTAAAGCAATAACTGGAATGGGTGGACTACAGTACCCAGAAAGATTATTAAAATTAGGGTTATTCACTTTAGAAAAAAGACGACTGAGGGGAGATTTAATAAATATGTATAAATATATCAGAGGTCAGTACAGAGATCTCTCCCATGATCTATTTATCCCCAGGACTGTGACTGTGACGAGGGGACATCCTCTGCGCCTGGAGGAAAGAAGGTTTGTACACAAACATAGAAGAGGATTCTTTACGGTAAGAGCAGAGAGACTATGGAACTCTCTGCCTGAGGAGGTGGTGATGGTAAGTTCACTAAAAGAGTTCAAGAGAGGCCTGGATGTATTTTTGGAGGGTAATAATATTACAGGTTATAGTTACTAGAGAGGGGTCGTTGATCCAAGGAGTAATTCTGATTGCCTGATTGGAGTCGGGAAGGAATTTTTTTCCCCTAAAGTGGGGAAAATTGGCTTCTACCTCACAGGGGTTTTTTGCCTTCCTCTGGATCAACTTATAGGAAAACAGGCCGAACTGGATGGACAGATGTCTTTTTTCGGCCTTATAAACTATGTTACTATGTTACTGGATGCAGTCCATAAGTGGCTCAAATATCAATAAAACAATTTCCCCCTCCCTTTTTGGGCGTGAAACTACGAACGCCACCAGGTTTAGAATTTATGTCTAGGATCTCAATAAAACATGGTGCTCAACAAATATAGAAGTGCTCCTCTATAAAAAACACTCTGTATCTACAACAATCCTATATACTATCATGTCCAACCATAACTTTGACTACTAATTTGTTCTCTGAAGGGTCAACAAGGGGACAATTACACAGCTGCCATGAGATTTTTTAAGGTTCCTTATTCTAAGATTGGTCACAGCCCTGGGGAAGGGTGAGGGCTACCTAAAAGTCTTTAGCAGGAGGAGGTGACCAGAATGGCCAGCAAGCTGTCACTGACCACTAGGCAATTTTTTCCTGCTATTACTTAGGCCAGGACATTGTATTATCTTTTTTGACAGACAGGCAGCTGCTACTGTTCATTGGTGGCTCTTTTTTATTTCAGTTGTTTAGCCTGCCCCTGTGGCGGCTCTGTCCTAAGGCTCTTTCCAGTTCCCAATAATTCAGAAGTGTAAGTAAAGCCTCAAGTACTAATTAAAGAGGATTCATAGAAGTTCTAAGAATGGGTGATAACCCCGACCTTCTGATCATTACTGTGGGACACACTGTAGTGGCAACAATTGTGTGCTAGTAAACGGACCCTCTAAGAAACTATTTGCCTCTCAAACTGTCACCAGTACCTTACAATAGAATGAGTTGCCAGAAATGGAGTAAAATCTGTGAGTCTTCTCTGCTTTATGTAGTGGTTACTACTCACCTGGGTGGTTATCTGTGGGAATGTCCTCTATGATCTGCTCATCACCCCTCACATATGTCTCTTCAGTCTTAATATTGTTCAGATCTTTACCTGGATTCAAAAGCTGTGAAACAAATATTTTAACAGTCAGCAGACTGATGGAGAAGTCGCGTAGAAGTATCCTCTCTCCCTGCCCAGTGGTTCCAGCTGCTGAAATAACACTGTGCTCCCACACAGGCTGAAGCCTGTCCCGTGCTGATAAAGGCACTCTCTCTCCATAGGGCATGCACACACAGGCTCTCCGGCTCTTAAAGGGCCAGAATGTGTGCACTCTAATCTCTCCCACTCATGGAAAGGTGCCTGAGCAATAGGTTCTAATAAGCTCGTTTCACACAAAGTTGTCCCAATAGCTTGTTTGCTTGTCCCGTGTTCAGACTTCTGTCTGACTTCTGAATTTGGCCCTCTGCTACTTGACCTGACTCTTGCCTACTCTCTGTTCTGACCCCGAGCTGCCTGACCTAACATCGTATCCTTTATCAGACTACATATACTTTGCCTTTCCTGACCTTGGCATATCCCTACCTATGGTTCTGTCTGATCATCACTGATGTCTCTTGGACCCCGTGGATCAGCAGTCACTTGTACAGAGACTACTTACAGAGGTTGCAGTCTGGAGGTTCCCCTGCAGCACAGTCCATAGATACTACAGTAAGGAGTAGCCCCAAGTCGAATATATTCAATAGACACAGTGGATACACATCTGCTTTGATTCTTTATCGGACACAAATATCTCCCTGCAGGTCTCTTGTATATATCCAACCTGTTGGTTCATTATTTCAACCAGCATTCTCCACAGCCAGGAAATTGTGAGAAGATTCAGATGGCATGTAATGTCCATGGTCAGCTGTAATCCTGTCATCTACACCTTCCACATTGTAAAAGTTTGAAACTTATAATATTGGTTTATAAAACAAGACTGAAGATCTTCACAGCCTTCTATAGATAATAGGGAACTATTCATGAAACTTTATTTCTATCTACCTGATCATCCTGTAGGACATTGTGATGTTCTTCTAAATGATCTTGCAGATGAAGAGGACTGGGACATCTCTCCGGTGTTGTTGTCTCTTTCTTAACTATAAGAAACAGATCCAGTGACTGAATTAATTCTTTACATACAAATGAGAGGATGTGTTTATTTAGTCATATCTATTACCTGGTGGTTGGTGATCCTCCATCATGATGTGCTTGTATAAATCTTTGTTTCCTTCTAAATATTCCCTCTCCTCCATGGAGAAATAGATGGCGACATCCTGACACCTTATAGGAACCTGACAACACAATGATACAGTCATCACCCAGATCCCTTCATAGTGTTACTGTATAATGTCCCGGCATTCCCAGCAATGTCACCTCTCCAGTCAGCAGCTCAATCATCTTGTTGGTGAGCTCTAGGATCTTCTCTCTATGGACTTTCTCATGTATTGGGATGTGAGGCGGCAGCCCAGAGATTGGGCTCAGGGTTCTTCTCGATCCTTCAGATACCGGGGCCTGACAGTGCTCACTAGAGGTCTTCTTCACTACTGTGTATTCCTGGTTATGGAGAGACACAGTAATAAATATCACTCCATACATCTCCAGTCATGTCCATCTGTTAGTAACATAGAGAAGATGATGTAATGTGACATCATCAGAATCTCTCACCTCTCCAGTAAGCCGGAAGAGGATCTCTAGGGTGAGATTTATTATACTCTCTGCCATCTTGTCACCATCCCTATCCATCCTTGATGGGTCAATCAGGAGAAGGATCTTATATAGAAGATATCTACTGAGCGGATCCTATATTGTAGGAACCTGAATGGAGAGAAGCTGAGACAATGTAAAATCATAGAAAATACAATATAAAAATACAATTACTGGAGATAAAAAGAGGAAACACTGGAGGAGATAATAAAGTGTATCAAGGCAGATCCTCCATGTTTCAGGTCAAAGCATGTCACACCTTCATATTACCACTATAGACAATTACAGGTCACAGCGGTAATGCCCATATAAAGCTGGAATCTGGTAGGTCACTTCATAGATCTAGAGCTCAGACTACACCAGTCCTATCAGTTGGAATCAGAAGATTTAAACCCAAATACAGATGGTCTTGCAGCTATTAAAAAACCCCACACTCCTCACCAACTAGTAAACACCAGTTACATATTCAAATCAGTGAAATACCACTTTGATGTTAGTTCTTGTGTCCAGAACCTGTTTGGGTTCAGGCTGAACTGAGATGAGTGCAGGGCGTCACCCTCTGTATGCGGACGGTGTGAGATCAGTGGGCCAAAGTCATTTCACCCTTTAAATCACTCTTATGTTCACTTTGATGCCCATTTGTGTTCCAGTTATTTTTGTGGCTATGCCGCTTTCAGCTGATTTGCCCTCTTTCATGAATTAATGTTCTCCACCAAAACCTCCCTTACGCTAAACCTGTCCCTAACCCTAACCCACACAGGAGACCACAGCCTCACAGCCCCAACACATAGGACACTTACCTAAACGTTATTTTTGATGACCACCTATCTTAGAGTCACATTACCTAAATCTCTCAGAAGCTCACACATTCTAGGCTTTACTAAGGGGAAAGACGAGTGGGATAAAGGACCTTTTAATATGTCATGACCATGTGATCATGTGTGGGTGGAGTCAGGCTCCAGGCTGTGTTGCTAGAGGAGTTGAAAGACTTGGGGTGATGTCATGACCATGTGATCGTGTATGGGAGGAGTCAGGCTCCAGTCTGTGTTGTTGGAGGAGGTTAAGGACCTGGGATGATGTCATGACCATGTGTGGGAAGAGGAGTCAGGCTCTGCATTACAGACAAGTATAGTACTGTTCTATTAGGGGCCAGCTGTTCTGTTCCACAAAATACGGAATGCACATGGACATCATCTGTAATTTTTGCCGACTACAAAATACATACGGTTGTGTGCATGAGCCTTTAGATATCGTGCACAGTGGTGCAGTGGAGTTGTGTGTACAGTCACCGCCATTCTCAGGATTACTGGGGCATAAGTGTTATTAATCACTTCAATAACATCTGCATTTGTATTCTTAAAAATCAATATGGGAACTAGGGGGTCATTTATCAAACAGAAATATGTCTAAATTAGGAGTAATTAGGCAGGTCTAAAAAAGGGGCGTTGTGGTGTGGGAGACTGTTTTAGTAATGGAAAATGGTCTAAATATAAGCCAGCTAGGAAGCTGTCTTAGATTTAGAAGTAGTGGAGGATCTGCTAAAGTTATGTCGAGGCCCACCCCTGTCTACTGTGGTAAAGCTAAGAAGAACTGAGCTGGGTTCTAGCCTGGACGGGAGTCCCATGTCTGCATCCAGCAGATGCTGAAATTAAAATCATTTTTTTTCTTCCAGGTGTAACAACTCCAGTTAGCGTATGATTCTGATGAAGAATTCAGGGAAGAAAATAAGAAATGTTCATGTCTATCTGGTTGGGGGACCAGGATGTTGACCAGGGGGAAGCTCAGATCTGCACCTCAAGGGGACCTCAAAGTGGTTGAAGCTTGGGGAAAAAAGCTATGATGGCAGAATGGTAAAATCCTGGAAAGTCTCCACTCTTTAATAAATGATTTAGTCCAGATTCCCTATGAATAAAGTCAATCATATATTAAAGGGGTTCTGTAGTTATTTAAACTGATAATCTATCCTCTGGATATATCATCAGCATCTGATCGGCGGGGGTCCGACACCCGGGACCCCCGCGATCAGCTGTTTGAGAAGGCAGCGGCACTGCAGGAGCTCCGCGGCCTTCTCTGTGTTTACCACAGGCCCAGTGACGTCACGACTAGTATCTGGGCGGGGCTAAAGTCCGTTCAAGTGAACAGAGCTTAGCTCCGCCCAGGCCAGTGAAACTAGTCTTGACATCATTGGGCCCGCAGAAAACACAGAGAAGGCCACAGCGCTCCTGCAGCACCGCTGCCTTCTCAAACAGCTGATCGGCGGGGGTCCCGGGTGTCGGACCCCCGCCTATCAGATGCTGATGATCTATTCAGAGGATAGATCATCAGTTTTAAAGAACTACAGAACCCCTTTAAAGTAAAGATGCCTTTGTTATAGTGCAAAAGTGAACAGTTTAGGCCCTGAAAGCAACTTACTGGGGTCCTCCTCCAAAGTTTATAGGGCTGTAGTCAGATTATCCAGGTATTCTATCCTACCTACTGGGACAGGGGCAATTTTCAGTTTTATGGGTCAGTTCATTGAGTGTGCATTTAGAAAAGCCTACCCTCAGCCAGCATTTGGTTGCCATTTATGTCTTCAAGGCCCTAAGGAGGTCTAGACTTCCAGCTCTGAAAGGTTAGTTATGAGGCTAGATCCCTACAGATAAGTTGTCAGCCAAGTCTATAGCCTTGAAACAGGTAAATCTGCTCTCTGGCCGATAATACTACCAGGTACAATCTCTGTATGAGGCTAGTTTCACACTAGCTGCAGAACGGATCCGGTGGGTGAAGGGTCCTGCTGGATCCGTGCTGCCGCAGGTGCACATGTGGGGCCGGAACCGCGCTCCGGCCCCATTCACTAAGGTAGGCATGCAGTGTGAAGGAACGCCCCTCTGTCTTCCTGTCTTCTTAGATGAACCCTAGCAACGGTCTTTTAAGGTACCAGTGGACAGGAGACATTAATAAAAGCTGTCATTATAAGGTAATTACAGATCTTTTGACACATGCCTAGCTCTATTAAACCAGCAAATAATAATAAAAAGAAATGACAGTTACACTTTAACAATGAAGAGCTGGCCCAAGAATACTATCATATTCAAAGTCTTCCACCAGGTGAGGCTAAAAATCCTCTTGATGTGCTAAACTTCATAACCAAAAATAGTCTGACTGACGCTTTCCCCTATCTCTGGGTAGCAGTTCAGATTTTGCTTATGATCCGTGTCACTGTGGCTTCTGGTGAACGTAGCGTTTCCAAACTGAAACTGATTAAAACGTACTTGAGGTCATTAATGTCAGATGACTGTACATGAAGAACACTATGGAAGAGTTTGCAAGAGCAAAAGTATGCAAAGTTATATTTTAAGCATATTTACTGTATTTGAGATAATTTGTACTGCTCATTGAATGTGTATAATGTTGAAACCAATTGTTTTGAACATTAAACCCTCATCTGCTTAAAGAATGCCTGTTATAACATCATGCAGTCCAACCTACAGGCACCACATCATAGACTAGAAAGAGCTGAGCATCATCATATTTAGGTTTGTGCTAAAAACCTACGTAAAACTTGAAATTTATACGTTTATATATCTGTTTTTTCCAAATTTAAGGCTCTCCCCAGCTATCAGTGACTGACAGTTATATATGTATACACAATTACACAGAGAATACTATCAATCACTGATAAGACCTCCCCTGTGTACAGCATACAGGCTGCCCGTGCCTTAGACACAGGATCGTGTCACAACTTTGGTTGGCACTCCATTTAGTACGGTCGGTGCTCATTGATGGGGGAGATCTGGGAATCTAAGAGTTTGCAGAACCATTACTGATGTGTTAGAAGCACCCAAAAAATCTTCGAGACTGTTTAATTAAGGCAGATATAGGTCCACTTAAACCATCTTGACGCCAAACTACCCTATCCACCCCTAAACTGGGCACTTTTCCATGTTTGGGCTGTGCTCAATATACTCATGAAACCAGAGGCCAAACCTTTACACATCCTCTGTCAGGCACGGTTTACAATATAAAAGATTTTTAGACCTGTGCTACTGCATTCATCGTGTATCTGATTAAATGTCCATGCGGTCTCACATACATTGGGGAGACGTCCCAGTGTGTGCGAGATCGCATTAGTAAGCACAAATCGGACAATAGATGTGAAAAGGGTGATCTTCCGATCCCTCATCACTTTATTTCGGCTCAACATAATATCAGCCAGCTCAAATTTCAGATTATACAGCATGTTCCGATTCCACGGAGGGGTGGTAATTGAAAAACTATTTTATTAGGACGGGAGGCCTTCTGGATCCATGAATTGAAAACTATGGCTCCATTGGGTCTCAACCGTGACTTTGAGATCTGTATTTAAGGGAAAATACATTATTACAGTGGCCCAGCAATATCTTATTATCTTTTTCTCAGAATTTTCATTGAATCACTTCTGATCTTCTGTGCAGGTAATGGTTTTTATGTGACCAATTAACAGATAACAAATACAATGATGCACTATATGTGGTCTATTGACTAACATTATTATTGTTACTATGCTGGTAGACATAGCTGGAATAAGCCAAGCTCAGTTTAGAACTGTAAGTTGTAATCCACAGAGCAGCTTGAGTGAAGATCGCAGGGTGAGCAATACAGTGAAGAGTAGAACAGTCTGGGGAAGACGGTTCAGCAGAGCAGGAGACTGGAACAAGTCACAATACTCGAGCAATGTTTGAATTGCCTCATGGATATAAGTAGGTCCAAACAGGAAACAAGATGGATTCAGCCAGCACACACATCGGCCATCTTTGTTGAGGGCAATCCTGGACAAACACAGCAGCCTCCAGTGGTGAGGTGTGAAAGTGCAACACAATAGTTCAGATTGAGAGAAACAGCGGCCACTAGTGGTGATTTAGAAAAATACAGCAAATTCTGACATTATTCACTTTTTCAGCA
This sequence comes from Rhinella marina, assembly GCA_900303285.1. Taxonomy (NCBI): domain Eukaryota; kingdom Metazoa; phylum Chordata; class Amphibia; order Anura; family Bufonidae; genus Rhinella; species Rhinella marina. The sequence goes on from ONZH01031226.1 coordinate 11,820, forward strand.
TCGACCTCCGGACGATGCTTGGCTCGATTTTCCTTAAGCATTCGGAAGGCATTGATATTGTTAACTGGTTCCCATGAATTATCCTCAGGGCCATACCCCTGCCATTTTATTAGGTATTGTAGATGATTTCTGAAAATTCTAGAATCCAGTATCTTTTCAACAGTGTAAAGTTCTTGCCCATCTACTTTAACTGGATCGGGAGGAGGCAGGTTGCGTCCCGGAAATGGACCTGGAATAACAGGTTTCAGAAGTGATACATGGAAAACGGGATGTACCCTCATTGTTTTGGGAATTTTTAATCAAAAAGCTAGTGCATTTATTTGTCCAATAACTTTGAAAGGCCCAACAAATTTTTGGCCTAGTTTTGCTGATGGTACATGAAGTTTCAAATTCTTTGTAGAAAGCCACACCTCATCTCCCACCTTAAAAGTTGGAGAAGGTCTGCGAGATTTATCTGCTGTTTCCTTATATCTCTCCTGGGCAATCTTTAATGTTTCCCTTAACAACTCCAGATTCTGTTGGAGAGAATGAATTCTGTCATTGACTGCAGGAATGGGAGTGTCTCTGGGGAAATTAGGGAGGATGCTAGGATGGTAACACAAATTAGCAAAAAAAATGGTGTTTTATGGAATCATTCTGAGTATTATTATATGAAAATTCTGCCATTGGAAGTAAATTGACCCAATCATCTTGCAAATGGCAAATGTAGCATCGCAGATACTGCTCCAAGGTTTGGTTTGTGCGTTCAGTCTGACCATTTGATTGAGGATGAAATGCAGATGACAAATTAACATCAATGTCAAGTGTTTTGCAAAAATTCTTCCAGAATTTACACGTAAATTGTACCCTGCGATCAGAGACGTCGTCATCTGGTACTCCGTGGAGACGAAAGACATCTTGCACGATAAGGTGAACAGTCTCTTTGGCAGAAGGGAGACCAGAACATGGAAAAAAGTGAGCTGCTTTTGTCAGTCGATCAACCACAACTAGTATGGCATTTTTCCCTGTAGAGGCAAGCAAATCAACAATAAAGTCCATAAATATAGACCCTCAAGGACAGGATGGAATTGATAGAGGCTGCAAAAGTCCCACTGGTGAAGTACGAGGAGTTTTATCCATGGCACAAGTCTTACAAGAAGAAAACTATTTCTTCACATCCTCTTGATAATTAGGCCACCAAAAGAAACGAGACAGGAGTTCTTTTGTCTTCTGAATGCCCTTGTGATCTGCTAACTTGGAGTCATGAATTAATTTCAATGCTCTCAGTCGTACACTTTCTGGAACATAAATACAATGTTTAAGACTCCATACTCTATTTTAAAATGTAAGGGATATATCATCTGGTGGATTCAGAAGAACTGGATCAGTCTCATATGCTGCTCTTATCTCCTCCAGCAGATCTTGGTTAGTAATGACCCCCACAAAATTGGATTCTGACAGAATGGTATTTGGTGGAGAGGAATCACCCGAGGACAGTCTGGATAAGGCATCAGCTTTCCCATTTCGAGAGCCAGGTCTATAAGAGATCACAAAATGAAATCGATTAAGAAACAGACTCCACCAAGCTTGACGGGGAGACAAACATTTAGCAGATCTGATGAACTCTAAATTACGATGGTCAGTTAGCACCACTATCTGCTGTGCTTCTCCTTCCAAATGATGTCGTCACTCTTGGAAAGCAGCAACAATGGCTTAAAGTTCCTTGTGTCCCACATTATCCATTCAGGGCTTTATTAATTTAACCCTCATACATTCACACAAATCACTCAAGGAGTTTCATATGTATACACAAAACATATATTTTGGCCAGGTGAGATGACTCAAAAAGTCATGAGTAACAGTGCTCGCTGCTGGCAACAGCTCAATGAGACAGTCATAAGGTCGATGTGGGGGTAACTTGCCTGCATTCTTTTTGTCACAAACATCAGCAAATTCTTTATACATAGACGGCAGTTTAGGGGATGTTTCCAGGTCCTCTGTACCATCTGCATGAGATTGATTAGATGAAGTCTGTTCTGAGTGAACCTCTGGCAGGAAGGACAATACAGGGTGGGCCATTTATATGGGTACACCTAAATAAAATGGGAATGGTTGGTGATATTAACTTCCTGTTTGTGGCACATTAGTATATGGGAGGGGGAAACTTTTCAAGATGGGTGGTGACCATGGTGAACATTTTGAAGTTGGCCATTTTAGTTTTTCCAATGGGAAGAGGGTCATGTGACACATCAAACTTATTGAGAATTTCACAAGAAAAACAATGGTGTGCTTGGTTTTAACGTTAGTTTATTCTTTCATTAGTTATTTACAAGTTTCTGACCACTTATAAAATGTGTTCAAAGTGCTGCCCATTGTGTTGGATTGTTAATGCAACCCTCTTCTCCCACTCTTCACACACTGATAGCAACACCACAGAAGAAATGCTAGAACAGGCTTCCAGTGTCCATAGTTTCAGGTGCTGCACATCTCGTATCTTCACAGCATAGACAATTGTCTTCAGATGACTCCAAAGATAAAAGTCTAAGGGGGTCAGATCGGGAGACCTTGGGGGCCATTCAACTGCTACATGATGATGTGTTTCCCTCTTTATGCACTGAAGCTGGCACATTCCCTGAGTTTTTCCAGCAAGGTGGTCACACCACCACATTATGGGTGTCAGGTCCAAGCATTCCTAGATGAACAGTTTTCTGGAAAGTGGATTGGTCGTCGTGGGCCAGTTGAATGGCATTCAAGGTCTCCCAATATGACCCCCTTAGACTTTTATCTTTGTGGTCATCTGAAGGCAAATGTCTATGCTGTGAAGATACGAGATGTGCAGCACCTGAAACTATGGATACTGGAAGCCTGTGCTAGTATTTCTTCTGTGGTGTTGCTATCAGTGTGTGAAGAGTGGGAGAAGAGGGTTGCATTGACAATCCAACACAATGAGCAGCACTTTGAACACATTTTGTTAGAAACTTGTAAGATGGATTCAGCCAGCACACACATCGGCCATCTTTGTTGACGGCAATCCTGGACAAACACAGCAGACTCCAGTGGTGAGGTGTGAAAGTGCAACACAATAGTTCAGAGTCAGAGAAACAGTGGCCACTAGTGGTGATTTAGAAAAACACACCAAATTCTGACATTATTCCCTCTTTCAGCCATTGTTTTTATTGTGAAATTCTCAATAAGTTTGATGTGTCACATGACTATCTTCCCATTGTAAAAACTAAAGTTGGATCCAAAATGGCCAACTTCAAAATAGCCATCATGGTCGCCATTCATCTTAAAAAGTTTCCCCCCTCCCATATACTAATGTGCCACAAACAGAAATTTAATATCACCAACAATTCCCATTTTATTTACAGTGCCTTGCGAAAGTATTTGGCCCCCTGGAACTTTTCAATCTTTTGCCACATTTCAGGCTTCAAACAAAAAGATATAACATTTTACATTTTTGGTGAAGAATCAACAACAAGGGGGTCACAATTGTGAAGTGGAACGAAATTTATTGGATCATTTAAACTTTTTTTGTAATTATAAAACTGAAAAGTTGGGCGTGCAAAATTATTCGGCCCATTTACTTTCACTCCAGAAGTTGATGAGGATCTCTGAATGATCCAATGTTGTCCTAAATGACTGATGAAGAGAAATAGAATCCACCTGTGTGTAATCAAGTCTCCGTATAAATGCACCTACTCTGTGATAGTCTCAGGGTTCTGCATCATGAAGACCAAGGAACACACCAGGCAGGTCCGTGATACTGTTGTGGAGAAGTTTAAAGCCGGATTTGGATACCAAAAGATTTCCCAAGCTTTAAACATCCCAAGGAGCACTGTGCAAGCGATCATATTGAAATGGAAGGAGTATCAGACCACTGCAAATCTACCAAGACCCGGCCGTCCCTCTAAACTTCAATCTCAAACAAGGAGAAGACTGATCAGAGATGCAGCCAAGAGGCCCATGATCACTCTGGATGAACTGCAGAGATCTACAGCTGAGGTGGGAGAGTCTGTCCATAGGACAACAATCAGTCCAACACTTCACAAATCTGCCCTTTATGGAAGAGTGGCAAGAAGAAAGCCATTTCTCAAAGATATCCATAAAAAGTCTGGTTTACAGTTTGCCACCAACCACCTCCTGGGAGACACCAAACATGTGGAAGAAGGTGCTCTGGTCAGATGAAACCAAAATCGAACTTTTTAGAAACAATGCAAAACTATATGGTTGACATAAAATCAACACAGCTCATCACCCTGAACACACCATCCCCACTGTCAAACATGGTGGTGGCAGCATCATGGTTTGGGCCTGCTTTTCATCAGCAGGGACAGGAAAGATGGAAAGATGGTTAAAATTGATGGGAAGATGATGGAGCCAAATACAGGATCATTCTGGATGAAAATCTGTTGGAGTCTGCAAAAGACCTGAGACTAGGACAGAGATTTATCTTCCAACAAGACAATGATCCCAAACATAAAGCAAAATATACAATGAAAGGGTTCAAAAATAAACGTATCCAGGTCTTAAAATGGCCAAGTCAAAGTCCAGATCTAAATCCAATTGAGAATATATGGAAAGAGCTGAAAACTGCTGTTCACAAAACGCTCTCTATCCAACCTCAAAGAGCTTGAGCTGTTCTGCAAGGAAGAATGGGTAAGAATTTCAGTCTCTAGATGTGCAAAACTGATAGAGACATAACCCAAGCGACCACAGCTGTAATTGCAGCAAAAGGTGGCGCAACAAAGTATTAATGCAAGGGGGCTGAATAATTTTACACGCCCCACTTTTCAGTTTTATTATTACAAAAAAAGTTTAAATGATCCAATGAATTTCGTTCCACTTCACAATTGTGACCCACTTGTTGATTCTTCACCAAAAATTTTAAATGTTATATCTTTTTGTTTGAAGCCTAAAATGTGGCAAAAGGTTGAAAAGGTCCAGGGGGCCGAATACTTTCGCAAGGCACTGTAGGTGTATCCATATAAATGGCCCACACTGTACTTTGGTTTCCCAGTTGATATGAGGGTTCTGAGCTTGCAACCATGGTAGTCCCAAGATGATTGGGAAATGTGGTGATGAAATTAATAAGAAAGATGAAAACGCTTTGTGATTAGGTTCCATAATTATCTCCAAGGGTTCAGTCTCTTGATCAATAGGGCCCGAGTTCACCGGGGACCCATCAACAGTCTCCATCAGAATTGGTGAAAGTCTCTCCTGGATGTTTACTCCATGCTTATTGGCAAAAACAATGTCCATAAAGTTTCCATTTGCTCCAGAGTCCACCATGGCAGAGGTAGATATCCACTGTGAGCCGCTGCGGAACTTGATGGAAATGAAGCAATGAGAGTCCTTGCTTTCCTTCTTAATGTTAGGTTCTATTGAAGAGATTGAATGGATGACTGCTTTCACTGGTGGCACTGGTTCAGAAAAAAATGATTCATCCTCAGATAGGTCAGGATCACGCTATGACCGCTACTGCCTTCTGTTGACGACTTGGACAATTAATGAGAAAGTGATCAGGTTTACCACAGTAAAAGCATTGATTCTCCCGAAGTCTGCGTTCCCTTCTATCGGCACTTTCACGTTTTTGTATGCTGTCAATCTGCATAGGTTCAGCATCAGATTCAGTGTATTTCTTGTATTCAAAGTCTCTAGAGGTGGAGGGTGGAACAGATAAGTACTCCACTTTTCTTGCCTACGCTCAGACAGTCGCGTATCAATACAAACACAATGATATACAAAATCATCAAAATCTTTAAGAGCGTCAGCATGGGCGAATTCATCTTTAAGTGCATTTGATAGTCCATTCTTGAAAAATGTTAATTTTGCAGCATTATTCTATTCAGTGTCAATGACCCGCCTTCTGAATTCTGTGGCATATTCGGCAACCGAGTGCCTGCCCTGACATAAAGCCAATAATGTTGCTTCTGCTGTTGCACATCGATTAGGATCATCAAATACTTGGCTTATAGCTGCAAGGAAGGCTTCCAAATCATCAAGGCGTGCATCATTGGTCTCAATAAGGGCATTATCCCAGGCTACAGCCTTATGTGTCAGAAGCATAATAATACACAGCACCTTAGATCTGTCAGTGGGGAAGTGAGAAGACTGCGCTCCAAAATATAGCTTGCATTGATTAATGAATCCACGGTACTTATCATGGTCCCCACCAAACCTGAAAGGTGGAAGAGGCTAGGTGGATGAAGAAGCTGGAACCATTGCGTGGTTTTGAAGTTCCTGTATTTGCTCTGCATGTTGAGCCACCAGGTTTTGTAAATCCTGAGTTTCTTGTCCGAATACTTGCACATTATGAGATGTTTGGTTTTCCAATGCCGAATACTTTGTTTTCAAATTTTGCATTTCAGCATATATATTGGTCAGTAAACAGTTCATATTATTTACACGAACCTCCAAGCTCATTCCCTCGGCGGATTCCATAGACATGGCTCGAGTATCCTGTTATGATGCTGGAAGACATGGCTGGAATCCGTTGGCCAGATGGAATAAGCCAAGCACATTTTAGAATTGTAAGTTGTAATCCACAGAGCAGCTTGAGTGAAGATCGCAGGGTGAGCAATACAGTGAAGAGTAGAACGGTCTGGGGAAGATGGTTCATCGGAGCAGGAGACTGGAACAAGTCACAATACTCGAGCAATGTTTCAATTGCCTCATGGATATAAGTAGGCCCAAACAGGAAACAAGATGGCTTCAGTCAGCACACACATCGGCCATCTTTGTTGAGGGCAATCCTGGACAAACACAGCAGCCTCCAGTGGTGAGGTGTCAAAGTGCAACACAATAGTTCAGAGTAAGAGAAACAGCGGCCACTAGTGGTGATTTAGAAAAATACATCAAATTCTGACAGTTATTGTGAATTAATACCTTTACTAATAATTTTGATTAATGCTATACTATATGTGGTTCCTATTTGTACTAATATATATATTTTTAAAAATGTGATACATGTAGTCTTCGTACTGACCAAATTGGTTATACATTGTACTCTAGTATAACTAATGGATTTTGGGTACACCCACTTGACTATATATGTTATGGAATGTGTTAGTCTGTATGGCAACACTTAATATTCTGTTTTCATTGTTTAGTGAACAATTTACGGTATTGCTCTGTATACTTTTTCTTTTGTCTCTTTATTTCTATCTGTTATTCTAATTGGTAATTATTTTTCCTCCTTCAGTGTATTTCTCTATATATTGCATACCTATATAAGCATATTCGTAAAGGGAGGGCATGTTTTGTCCTTACTTGCGGGTTACTTCCTTATGCGCATGTGTGGTATGTAATATCTAATGTTTGGCTCTTTGTATATGTTGTGACACAGATCGTGTCAGTGTCATTTTTTACCTACCTCTGTTATGAGTTTTCATTATATATCATATAGCGCTGTCTTATAAGGTGATACATGGCTATTTGACCCCATAGGATATCTGGGCATCTTGATATATACTTTATATCTAACAATATATGGTTCTATTTATATTTGCATTTTATAGCCATGAGTCTCTGGGAGGACGGCACTATATATGATAGATGTGTTGCCATTGGTTACATTGAGATTAGAAGTTATGGGTAAACCAACTACTGCCATACTGGAACTAGTAATAAAATAGAATAAATAAGGTGGAATCTTACATCATATATGTTATATATGTTATTTGTGACATTAAGTTGAGTAATGCAATATTTTTCATTTGAGTAATAAAAAGTCTCCTTAAAGGGAACCTGTCAGCTCCGAAACACCCCCTGAACTAGAGTAATCGGTGTATAATGTAAGTGATGCTGAATCCGAATATGTAAGTTTTATCTTCATACTCACTTCTATTCCATCGTTGTGCTCCCACACACCTGCAGTAAAATACACTGACAGGACTCTTCTTTGAGTCCTCTCCATTATGTGAGTGAGCACTGGAGTCCACTGAGTGCATTTTACTGCAGGTTTATGGGAGCACAACATCAGAATGGAAGTGAGTATGAAGATAAAAATTACATAACCGGATCGACGTCACTTACACTAGTTCAGGGGGTGTTTCGGATATGACAGGTTCCCTTTAAGGCTCGTACTGTCAGCTATAAACCATTTACTATTGTCTATGCCCTTATATTTATATGGATCTATGTTATAGTTGTTTGTTTATGTGAATTTTTGTCATGTGATTTGTATGTATTCATTATATGTATTGTATGTAATTTTAGGCCGTGATCAAGGTCCGGGAGGGACTGAAACGTTGTCCTTATATAGTATAGTTGGGTTATAGTTACTAGAAAGGGGTCGTTGATCCAGGGAGTAATTCTGATTGCCTGATTGGAGTCGTGAAGGAATTTTTTCCCTAAAGTGGGGAAAATTGTCTTCTACCTCACAGGGTTTTTTTGCCTTCCTCTGGATCAACTTGTAGGAAAACAGGCCGAACTGGATGGACAGATGTCTTTTTTCGTCCTTATAAACTATGTTACTATGTTATATGTGATTAATGTGACGAAAGTGGATATTAATAAATTAGAGCGCCTCATCTTTCTACTAACTCTTCATGTGCCAAGATTTATTAGCCACAGGATCCACATGCGGCTGCCAGATAGCGCTTCTACATGCTATTTTAAACATGCAGGCATGCCAGCAGGGGTGGACTGGGAACTTAAAGTGGCCCTGGAAATATTATTAAAAGTGGCCCAATTTTGTAGTCAGGTCCAAATTGATGGAAGGCAGGACCAGCCTGGCACATTATACCACCCCAACAGAGCCAAATACCACAGTCCGTCACAAAATACTGCCAGAAGAACAAAATACATCCCCAAAAACTTCCACTGGCCGGCTGTGAGGAGGGCTTAGGCGGCCCCCTGAGCATCGGCCCACCGGGAAATTTCGCTGTAAGGTCTATGGCCAATCCACCTCTGCATGCCAGCCATTAGTTTTTTACATTAGGAGTTGAAGGGTTTGTATAATCTTGGGCAATGGGGACATATCACTAGGATATGCCCCCATTGTCTTATAGGTGCGGGTCCCACCTATGTCCAGAACAGAGCCACGAAAGTGATAGAGGGCGCTCTGCGCATGTGCAGCTGCCCTCCATCCCTCCATTCATTTTATATGGGAGCGGCGAAAATAGCCAGCGCTCGGCTATTTCCGTCGGCTCCATAGAAATGAATGGGAGCGGGGGCTGTGCTTGCGCGGTACGCTCCCATGCATTTCTATGGGGAGTCGGCTTGGTGTTGGACGGACCGGAGTCCTCTAGCCAACACATTGCAGGGCTCTGTTCTGGATATAGGTGTGGGTCCCAGTGGTGGGACCCCTACCTATAAGACAATGGGGGTATGTCTTAGCGATATGCCCCCATTGTCCATGGTGAGACAACCCCTTTAAGTGCAAGGGCGGGAAAAGCTCTGTGTACTGTTGCTACTCCTGCTTCCTCTATGAACAAAGTATTCTGCTGGGTTTACCTGTATATTTCCTGGCAACTGACTCCCTTTAATGTTTTGATGTGATGTGTGGATAAAACATTTCACACACTGTGGATATGAAAATATTTTTTTATTTCTTTTATGTGCAATTACAGCTGCCCTGATCCTGAACATGACTTCTCCTCTGTGTGAATTCTCTGATGTCTAGCAAGACTTGCTTTCTTTGTGTAAGATTTGCCACATTCTGAGCATGAAAATGGTTTCACCCCGTGTGAATTCTCTGATGCGTAAGAAGTTCTGATTTCTGGTTAAAACATTTCCCACATTCTGAGCAAGAAAATGGCTTCTCCCCTGTGTGAATTCTCTGATGCGTAAGAAGTTCTGATTTCTGGTTAAAACATTTCCCACATTCTGAGCATGAAAATGGCTTCTCCCCTGTGTGAATACTCTGATGTTTAGCAAGATGTAATTTACGGCTAAAACATTTCCCACATTCTGAACATGAAAATGGCTTCTCCCCTATGTGAATTCTCTGATGTACAACAAGATTTGATTTACGGCTAAAACATTTCCCACATTCTGAACATGAAAATGGCTTCTCCCCTGTGTGATTTCTCTGATGCGTAAGAAGTTCTGATTTCTGGCTAAAACATTTCCCACATTCTGAGCATGAAAATGGCTTCTCCCCTGTGTGAATTCTCTGATGTTCAATAAGATGTGATTTACGGCTACAACATTTTCCACATTCTGAACATGAAAATGGTTTCTCCCCTGTGTGCATTCTCTGATGTACAACAAGATGTGATTTATGGCTAAAACATTTTCCACATTCTGAACATGAAAATGGCTTCTCCCCTGTGTGAATTTTCTGATGGTCAACAAGAGCTGATTTAAAGGTAAAACATTTTCCACATTCTGGACATAAAAATGGCTTCACCCCTGTGTGAATTCTTTCATGTATAATAAGATTTGATTTATGGTCAAAATGTTTTCCACATTCTGAACATGAAAATGGCTTCACCCCGGTGTGATTTCTCTTATGCGTACGAAGTTCTGATTTCTGGTTAAAACATTTCCCACATTCTGAGCATGAAAATGGCTTCTCCCTTGTGTGAATTTTCTGATGTTCAATAAGATGTGATTTACGGCTAAAATGCTTTTCACATTCTGAACATGAAAATGGTTTCTCCCCTGTGTGAGTTCTTTCATGTATAATAAGATGTGATTTATGGTCAAAATGTTTTCCACATTCTGAACATGAAAGAGCCTTCTTCCCTGTGTGAATTCTCTGATGTTGAACACTTCTTCTTTGACTTTCATTTTGCTTAACAGTCTGTGATGAATTAGAAAATTGGAACCCATCCAAAGGATCAGATGAGAGATCTTTGCTGTGAAAGGCTGAGGATACAACTGAGATAACGGCATGCTCTTCATGTGTATCGTCCGTGACACCACACTCATCTGTTTTAAAATCCGAAGATATCAGATGTTTCTCTGAGCTCCTCATACAGTCATCTGCCAAGAATAAATCAGAAGTTTATTATTTTTAAATATTACACCCATAACATTATATTGATATAACATTTCTATAGAAATATTGCATACAAATCACAAGTCATTGGGCAAAGGTCAACTATCAACTGACTATGGGAAAACCGATAATCTGACAGTAGACCAGGAGCCTGGACCAGTAGATGATGATGTTAGGTCACCAGGCTGTTCACGTGAAATTTCCACTTTTGTGTAGAAGCCAGCATCTTCATAGGCTCTTTTCTCGTGAAATGCGATGCGTCAGTGGAGAATCATGAAATGATCTGTGAGTCAGTATTAGTCACTATTAGGTGGTGTCCATCTGACACACTGATGGCTTCATGCACTGGTGTAGCATGCATGAGTAGTATGGCCATGCACAAAGAAGTCACGGCTTTGGAACAAGTGTAACCAGTGTTGGACTGGGATACACTGGGCACATCAGAGAAACTGACACTGAAAGCCCCCCTTCTATCTATGTCATAGATGTAGTGAATATATTATAGTAAATATACCACATACATATAAATAATACCGGCATGTACTGTACATATAATGCTCTGTTCATATCACATTTATGGGCTCTGTATACATTGAATTGATGTCTCTGGCAGAAATCATACAGTGACATCTAACTTTTTTTTCCTGTATACAGTTGTATGGAATACTGATGTATAGAAGCCAGATGGAGACCAATAGCACACTATACTGTCCTCTGTCTTACTAATATAACCTTATGGACACACTTACTGTTTGTGTCGGCAGTTTTCTCAAATTACATCCTAAACATAAATCGAAAACATGATACGAACCCAGTCTATACAATAAAATATGTTCACCCACACATATAAAGATACATAATAACACATAAATGATACATAGAAATACATAAACACATACACATTTACATGCCACATACATGAACTACACACATATAATGTATACATGTTATAGATGCACATACACATTACTTGTCTATATATGTAGAATCTCTAATACATAAATCTAGTGCTATAATACACTATAAACATTTTTCTAAAGCACTGCGCTGACTGTTTAAACCTACTTTATAATATACTAGCTGAAGGACCCGGCTTCGCCCGGGTATATTTAGTTTATTTCTTTTACTGTTTGTGTTTGTGTGTCGTTAAAAGAAATCGAGCGTGCCCTCTATAGTGCCTGCCCATTTAACAGTAACCTCTACACCGGCCCACCCCTTTAACAGTGACCTCTACAGCGGCCAGCCCCTTTAACAGTGACCTCTACAGCGACCCGCCCCTTTAACAGTGACCTCTACAGCGGCCCGCCCCTTTAACAGTGACCTCTACAGCGGCCCGCCCCTTTAACAGTGACCTCTACAGCGGCCCGCCCCTTTAAGTGACCTCTACAGCTGCCCACCCCTTTAACAGTGACCTCTACAGAAGCCCGCCCCTTTAACTGTGACCTCCACAGCAGCTAGAGTGGCCACTGTCTTCACCCCAGAAAGCCAGACCTCACCGGCCATTCCCCTAAACGTGAAACAGCGCCCCCAGTTCCCATGAAGACACATCACTAAACATGAGGCCACACCCCCCCTGGCTCCGTGAAGACATGGAGGAGAATCTGTCTGAGTGTGAGCTACTGAAAGGGTGGACATCCCTGTGTCTGTCCAGGCACTGCGTCGGACGGAGAACAGGTAGCCAGAAAACTGGACTGTCCAGCCTAAAGCCGGACATCTAGCCACCCTAACATCAGCCTGCCCCTAGGGTGGCCAGAGGTCTTGTTTTAGGCTGGACGGACTGGCTTTCAGACTCCCTGTCCTCTGTCATGCACAGGGCCTGGATGGACACAGCAGCAGCACTCTCAGCAGCACCACTGTGCAGTCTGAGCAATGAGCTACACGGAGAAAGTCACCCTCCCCCCACCCCTGCAGCTGACAGAAGGTGATTTTTACCAATATTTTTAATCCCGGTCAAATGCAGCATGGAAGGGGCGTGGCCTGACTGAGTCAGGGGCGTGACTTAGTGGGATCTGGGGGTGGGGCTTTTAAGTCCTTCTTTTGACGGTGGCCGGAATTATAGGTCGATGCCTGATTTAGGAGGAAGGTGGGTAGCAGTGGAAGAAAACATCTTTTATTACTACTGAACAGTAAATATGTAAAATTTACATTATATGAGGTAATGATTGATGATGAGTTAGTCTAAAACATAAGTTATAGTTATGGTAACCGGGAATTCCCATTTACCATTGTCATCCACAGTGCCCTGCCTCTTTAATGCAGACCTAAAGCAGTGAACTGGCTAGGTTGTCATAGAAACCTGATGTGTGCCTGTGAGCTTCTATTGGCTGATAAGGGTCATGTGACCAGGCTACTATTGGCTAATGCATTTTTTGGGAATATCTCACGAACGGTACGTCCTGGAGAGTTGAAAACTGTTCTAAAACCTTCACGGACACCTGATGTACATGTGTGCCAAATTTTGTGATTGTAGCTGCAGCGGTGCGGATTCCTTTAGCGGATATACACACACACATATACTTAGCTTTATATATTAGATATGTCATGGGGCCACTCAATATGGTGGATCTGCCGATCTCTATAATGGGGACACCCCTTCCTTTGTGGGATATCTGGCTTTCACTGTGGCGCCATGGTTATTTTACATATCACTGTTTCCCAGGGAGCTTTGCACTTTGTATTGCTTTGTTGAGACTCTTAAAGGGGTTGTCCCATGAGAAAATATTGTACAATTTTCCAACCAGCTCCTGGATCTGAATACTTTTGTAATTGCATGTAATTAGAAATTTAGCATAGCCACTGAGTTATTCAATAAAATCTATCTGTATAGCGCCACCTGCTGTTTGTTCTTTTCCTTATTCTGCTGACCTGCTCACTGAGAAGGCCGCACATGCTTAGTTCCACCTTTCAACTACCTCTTTAGTTGTAATAGGAGGAGCTGTGACACGCCCCTTAGCTGTAGCGGAAAATACACTGCCCTTGAGCTGACAGCTTGATATAAATCTAGCAGAGCAATGAATGCGGAGATCTCTGGATCCATGTGAGGTACAGGGCTGGTTCTAGCTTTGTTAGAAAGAGATCGTCATGTATAATATGATGT
>ONZH01031227.1:0-27077 GCA_900303285.1 Rhinella marina
TCCTGAACTGTTCCCATTCTCAGGGACGCACTTCTCACCGTATCTCTATTACAAAAATTGTTGGACTCTTTTTTCCTATCTGAACAGGCTCAAATTTTGTATATTTGGCCTGTTACAGATATCTCTCCCCCCTTTTTGCCCTGGACAGGGCAAAATTTTTGGAGAGTCTGGCCCTGACTTTACAGAAAAGAAAGGGCCGGTACCAACTTTGAAAAATTTCTAATGGCTTGTTGCAAGCCGGTCACCAAACGAGACTTGCAGCAACCTCATCATTTAGTTTGGCTAGAGTCACGTCAGTAGAGGCAGCCCGCTTCCTTGAAGGCCTTGATCTCAGCATAAGACTGAGTCAACTGAGCCTCAGGTTTCTCCTTTTGCCTCTGCAACTCTACCAACCGTGACTCCATTTCATCCACCTGTGTTTCTCGGTCAGCAGAAGACTCCACACTCACCGCCAGCTGCGCCCGCAATGCAGAAACCTGCTGCACATTACTGGCACAGCACTGGCAATGACTGATAAATGTCTCCTCCGACCGAGAGACCAGTGCAACATGCTCTGGCCTCCAAATGCTGTCCTCAAAAGTGTGAACTAATTTGGCCAGCATTTGGAGGCGTTTCGTGTTTTTGTGAAGGATGCTTTTGCCTATGCGCACTCTGTCGTGTGCATAGGCTTGGTCCAACAAAGCAGACCAAAGCATCTCCGTGGACGTGTATGTGGTGGGGATGATGGGGTTAAATGTGCTGTTTTTGCTTAAGTGCTGCAGTGTTGCAAAGGTCATACTCACTTTTTCGGTGGCCATTCTGCGTGGAGTCGTCTGCGTCCTTCTAGTTTTGGAACTTCTTTTTCCCGTCCAGCCGGAGACCTTCACCCGTCTACGCTGCTTGGAAAAAGAGCCTCTTCCTCCGGAACGCCTGCCGCCGACTCTTCTGGATCCACCCGAAGCGTGAATTGACTCTCGCCGGTCAGTCGTGCAAGGGAATAAAAACACGTTACTTTTAGGTTCACTGTTTGTGGACGTTTCCTGTGCAAACTGCCACCCACACCTGTGTTATCCGTCCAACTTCAAGGTCGAGGAGCACAATATAGCACCACACTGCACCGTGTCCCTCCGCTATTTGTCCGCTCCCTATCCGCCTATCTTAGTTGACGCAATAACACAATTGTGGTGCGTTTTCACAGAACCACAGTCCACAAGCAGTTCGGGCTGGCTCGCCAATGTTAAAGGGTTAATTAATTAGTAATATTTTGTTGAATAGTATTAATTAATATACATAAATAGGCGTAACCGGCTAACGCTAGCTCCGCCTATTTATTTCCCACACTGTTCTATTCCCTACACGCTTAAGCTATAGCGGCGACTACAAAGACAATGTAAACTGTATTTTAAACAATAAAATACTTTATTACAAAACAATGTCTACCGTCTAATTATTTAGACTATATCTATATATATTTATATTAGCGTATATAAATATATATACATATAGCCGCACAACAATACAATATTACTATACACTGGCTACACTGCACACTTCCCACAATTAATTCCACCCACAATACTAAATACACACATACACTCACAATATACAGATAGCAGCCCACCCTCACCTATACTATACTGTCCCTGGGAACAAAGGGTTAAATTACAATAGGGGCACACAAGGGGTTTTGGCAGGGAAGGGGTTAATGGTTAATCAGGGGTTAATGGTGCTGGGGTAATGCAGGGGTAGGCAGGGGTCCACAGGTATTGCAGGGGTTCAGGGGGCAGCAGGGGTCTGGGGTCACAGGGCAGCAACCAGGGGTTGCAGGGCAGGGCTGTACTGGCAGGGTAGAGGATCCAGGGGTTGCAGGGATGGGGTTATGTCAGGGGTAACAAGCAGGGCATTGGTAGTCCAGGGGGACCCAAGGTACTCAGCCAATGAGGGGTTACAGCTCCAGGGGGGGGGGGTTGCTCGTCTCCAGGGGTTGGTTCTTCTGCTCGTTGTCCAGGGGATGATTCCTCCTTCCAGGTGGGGTGGCACGGCTCAACTCTGAAGAGCGCAGCGCGATCGGGTTATTTAAACCCGGTCGCGCTCGCTCCCGTGCTCCCGCGCTGCCGGTGTGCGCGCTTGCGAGCGCACGCCGGCAGCCCTGTGCGCACGTGGTCCGGCGCGCCGATATGACGTCAGCGCGCCGGGCCCGAGTGCACAGGAATTCACAGACGGAGGATCTCTTTGATCCTCCTGTCTGTGACTCACCCTCGTATCTCCGGTGCTGTAATTACAGCGCCGGAGGAGGGAGGAGGACAGAGACAGGGAAACCTTTTGTTTCCCTGTCTTGTTAATTACCCCCAGCAGCGCTGAAGGTAATTAACAGAAGGGACAGAAGATCGATCGATCTTCTGTCCCTTTGAAGTACCTGAGACTGGACCAGTCATCAGGTCTCCATCTGTCCCCAGCAGAGGGGCGATTGTCCATCTGCTGGGGGCTATGGGGGGGGGGGCACCTGGCCAAATGCATGTATCTTAGATACATGTTCATGACTGGGAATCATGCACATGTATCTATATACCTTTGTGGGATATTAGGGGTATATAAGGCAAAGGGGACATTATTAAGAAGGGGGCATACAATACCAGGGGACATTAAATATATAAATATATAGATATAGGTGCATGCTACTAGGGGCACATGCACACATATCTATATATACACAGTTAGAGCACCTGGTGGATATACATATCCACCAGGGCTTCAGGCCTATGTCGCCGTGATGCCACAGACCCTCAATTTGGGGCCGCCCATATATGTATATACATAGGGGTATATACATATATTATAGGCTGCACCCACACTTCCTTCTACAGAAACAAACCCATTTCATCAGGCTTCCTCCATTGAACTTGACAGTTCTTTCAAATTCTCAATCCTTTAGCCCCCTTTTCCCTTGTTTTATCCAGACCCATCAGAGCCAAGTCTATTGACTTTCATCTCATCGCTCCAAATCACACGTTTACAATCTTCTACTGTCCACTGTGCATACTTTTTTACAAACTCTTTTTTTCAATATTCTGATGATATTGAAGTGAGGCTTCTTCACCTTTTTTTGGGCCACCATTCCAGACTTGTGTAATGCGCATTGTACAGTGCTTGCATGGACATCTGTGATTTCACTATTATGAAGCATACAAGCTTACGTGTTTTTCATGCCAGAGCTGATAAACCTTGTCATGACTCCAATATTTTGCCTGGACGTCCACCTCTTGGCTTTGAAAGGGATGGAATTAATTTTGTATTCTTCCAGCTGTCATGGCACTCACATGATGCAGTTTGGCAATTTTCTTGGCCGAGATACCGCTATCGATGAGCTGGATGAAGCTGTTTCTCTTTTCTTGGGAAATCTTTATGCCTGCTCCTGGATTCAAACCAGTGACCTTTCACTTGGGAATAAACCTAATAACACATTGAGCAATTAGAGAATTTGAGAACAGGTGGTAATTTGTAGTATATAAGAAGAAAAAGATTATTCCACCACCAGGACCAAAACAGTAACAATACAGTTACATGACAAGAATCTGCATAACTAATCATATGCTAAATATTTGCAAGTCCAATTTATGTATGAGATAGCTAAGATGATTGTCTATAAAATGATGGTAGTCTCACATTCGAAGCTATAGTAGATGGGGAGATATGGAGACTGAAAGTCAAAAGTTCAAAACATTGTTACCCTTTTACTCGTCAGTGTATATACTTTTTTATTTAAATTGAACAACCTAAAAGATAAATTGCAACTGTGTGGAGACAGAAATAAACAGAAACGTATGAATGAGGCCTGATGCCTAATATCACATTTTCACTTACAGATATTTTTGTGCACTGCCCTGTGTAGTGATATACTGATCACATATATGCTAGTTTTATTAAATTGAACATAAAAAAATAAATAAATTGGAACTGTGTGGGGGCAAAAATAAATGGAAACAGATGATTGAGGCCTGATGACTAATATTACGTTATCACTGACAGATAATTTTGTGCAGTACCCTGTGTATTGGGGTACTGATTGTATATGCTGGTTTTATTAATTTGAACAACCTAAAAAAAAAAGTTGGAACCATGTGGAGAGAGAAATAAACGAAAACGGATGATTGACACTTGACGACTAATATCACAGATAATTTTGTGCGCTACGCTGTGTATTGGTGTACTAATCAGAATAGACAGAAATAAACATAAATGGTGTCACAGTGCGGTTCACCGTGACAGTTTTGGCCGTGTAGGCTGGCTGCATGTTCCTGTGTATGCTGGTTGCTTTGTACTGCGTGCTGGCTGCGGTGTCTAGCGTGTACCTTGCCCGTGAATGTGTGTTCTCCTCTTGTCTGTATCTCTGTGCAGTTCCTGTCACTGTTGCCATGCTGCTGGCTGCATGTGCTTTGTGTACTGGCTGTGGGTGTTCTTATGCATGCTGGTTCTGCGATGCGTGCTGGTTGCGGCCTCGTTTGTGTACAGGGTCTGAGTGTGGATGCATTCTGTCTGTGTCACTGGTTGTTTGTGCTCTGGCGTACTGGCTGCGGGTTTCTCTGTGTATGCTGGTTGCCAGGGGCAACGTCCAGCACTGCAGCCTCTGTTTGGTGTTTCTTGTTACTCTTAGTTCTGTCGGGGTTAACTTCCCCTGGTCTGTTCATGGGTGTGGCTTATGAAGTGCCCTTGTTATACAGCTATTTCTACCTGTGAGCTGTGGGGTTTGGGGTCAGTTTATCTTATGTCTTGTTGGGTGTAGAACCTTGCTGCTGACCCAGGGAGTTTGTCATCTACCTTTGTTGGTGGTGTCATCTGGTTATGCATTGTTGTGTTTTGATGTTATATCCTTGTCTGTTCCTTTGTACCTGTCCTGTGTCCTGATCCTGTCTGTTTCATGTTAGCCTAGCAGTGCTCTACTGCATCTGATAGCTTGGCAGTGCTTAACTGCTTCTGATCCTTGTGTGTCCTGCAGTGCCTTACTGCTTCTGTTCTGGTGTTGTTCTGCCTTCGTGAGAGGGCTCCTGGGTTCTCCGGAGGGAGGATCTCTATGCAGCTCTGCCTGAGACCGCCATGCTTCCATTCTGCTTGGGTTCCAGGCATCTGCTTCTGTTCTGGTTCCCGTTTGTCTTTTTGTCTGCTCCATGTCCTGTGTTTGCTTGGGTTCCAGTTCTGTTGTCTGTGGTTCTATTGTCTGTTGCGCTGGTGCTTGCACCAGCTTGGTTCTCTGCAGGTAGGGGCTTAGTGTACCGGGACCTTCCTGGAGGAGCGAGCAGTAAGCCTTCGGCTCAGTTCATCCCCACCACCAGGGGCTCTGTGAAGAACATGGCTCACTGGCTCTCTGCCCTCTGGGTTTTGCTCTGGTCTTCCAGTGCACTTGGTTCTGTGGTAGTGCTACCACCTTTGCTTACCTGCTTTACTACATGGTAATAAAGTACTCTCTTGGTCCCTGGTCTGTTTCTGCCGGTATCCTGTTCGCTTGACGTCCTGTAGGTCTGCCTTGGGCCACGTGACAAATGGATAATTGAGGCCTGATGCCTAATATCACTCACAGATAATTTTACGAGTTTCTCTTGTGTATTGGTGTAGTGATCACCTATATCCACTCTGACCCACAAAGGAGGTGATGCCAAGAAGTGGACTCCAGAGGCAGAAGCAGCTTTTTAAACCGTGAAACAAGTTCAGCTCCCATTCTTCATTGCCCATATGTTTCCAACTAATTCTTCTTGGAGATGGACATATCTTCCACAGGGGCAGGGGTGGTGCTTACATCACTCCTTCAGGCAGGATGGTAATATCTGGATTCTTCTGCAAGGCCTTTTTAAACTCCTGAATGGAATTACTCTATAGGAGACCTACAACTGTTGGGCATTAAATTGACCTTGGAGGAGTGGCACTACTTTCTGGAGGGAGCTAGTCATCTGTCCATCATTTATACTGATCATGAAATTTTGACATAACTTCAGTCTGCACATGCCTTAACCTTCGTCAATCCAGATGGTCCTTGTTTTTCTCCCTGTTTAATTCCTTGTTGTATTTCTGCTCTGCGTACAAAAATATTGTATCATATGCCCTGTCAAAATCCTTTGATCCTACTGACCAAGAAGAGAAACTGCAGCATATCATTGATCCTGCCAAGATTGTGCCCAGGGCTCCATAAGGGACATATCTCCTGGTAAAACCTATGTACCTGAATCCAAGAGGAGACTGGTTCTGACTTGGGGCATTGTTTCAAATTGCTCGGAATACAGGGCAACATCTTCCTGTTCCTGATGCTCCCTAGGATCTCATTGTTATTACTGACCTGCTGTCCTCCTCTTGATACACATTTATTGGGGTAGTGGTGGACCATTTTTCTAAAATGGCCCATTTTATACCTACATCTGATCTTCCTTCTGCCATTCAACTATCCAAGATGTTCATTCTTTATATCTTCTGTCTCCATAGATTCCCTTTGCATATTGTGTCCAATATTGTGTTGAGTTCAGTTTATGTCAAAGTTCTGGAGAGCAATTAGTAAACTTCTGGATGTATCCTTAGACTTCTACTCTGCATATTATCTTCAGTCTAATGAGCAAACTGAGCATATCAATCAAATCTTGACCAACTATCTATGACATTTCACTCCACTGTATATCAGGATGACTGGGTTGAGCTACTGCCTGGAGCAAAGTTTTCCCACAACAACTATGTCAGTGAATTCATGGGCAAATCTCCGTTCTCCACTAGTTATGGTCACCAATGCAAAATTCCAGTCTGCTGGCCTCTCTGTGAATACCCAATTCTTTACTATTCAAGAGGTTCACCAGTCACCGCTGAAAATGTGTAAGGATATAAAGGTTAAGGTATAAAGAAGCTGGCACACAGCCTGATAGACCAGCCAATACCCTCCTTCCTGACTGGCTGTCAGACTGACAGCAAAGTATTGTAGGCAAGCCCACTGGAATCTTTTTTTCTGTTTCCCTTACTAGTGTACTAAATTTTAAAATTTAAATGGTGACTGCTTTTTTGCACTAAAACTTTGGATTCCTTTGGAATAATAATTTTATGTTAATTTCATTTGTGATGAATTCCACTTTGTTTAGAACCAAGTTTCATGATTGTGTATGGATTTATAAAGCACCTATTAAAGGGGTTGTCCGAGTTATTTTTTTGTTCTTTATATGTTTCTAACTTGTCAGGTATAACAACTTTCCCATATACTTTGTGTTTCTAAAGCTGCTGGTTTCTCAGAGGGTCACATGACCTGTGATGTCACCTTATCTCCCTGGTCTGTGATGTTTCGTGTACAAGCCTCAGAGTTCAGATAACAGTCTGTACACGAGACGTCACTGGCCACGCTCCCTTTCTTTGCCGGGCTCCTGCTATCTGCTCTCTCCCTGGATTCCTTCAGATAAAACATTAACCCCTTCAGCCAGAACACACTGAGGGCTCAAGGCTTTACAACAAATAGTAGCTGCAGCAGTGAGAGGAGACAAATGCTGGGCAAGGAGCTATAGAGGAATTGTACAAGAACAGGTAGGGAGAATTTCCTGTGTGTATCAGCAGTGTCATTGTACAGCTGGGACTTGTAGTCCTACACAAACAACATGCTGCTGAGTATCCCAGCAGGCAGACATGTACTCACAGCACTTATATTCACTGCCTTTGCAGAGAAGGGGGGAGGGGCAGAGATTGTTATTTCTGCATATAAACAAAGGCCAGAAGAGAACCAGGGAAATGAGGAAATATAGATTTTTTCTGCCTAAAACTTGCTGAACTTAGTTATATATTGCTACCCATAAGATTTACAGTGCTATATTTTTTTCCATAACTTGGACAACCCCTTTAAAGTTCATGGGAGCTTATAAGCATGTATGGAAGCTTATAAGCATGTATGGAAAAATTCCATGAAAGTGTTCTGTAGATGAATGAAGTAGGTGAGTTTTATGCTGTAAAGTTCCACATCTCTAGCGTGTGCCACCACATGTCATCCACATAGCCCCACTTATCACAGGTTAAAGGGGGTGTCCTGCCATATATATTGATGACCTATCGTCAGTCATCAATATCTGATTGGTGGGGGTCCGACACATGGCACTCTCGCTGATCAGCTGTTTGAAGAGGAGGTGGCACTCTATGCTGTTCATTACACTGTCCTTCGTCTCGGAAGTGCAGTGTAATGACAAGCACTCGCTCCATTCACTTGAATGGAGCAAGAACTTGTAATTACACTACACTGCCGCTCCACAGGTGACCACATTTAGTGTAAAGACCAGGAAGCGCATAGACATAGCAACAGCGAGCAGGAACAGAGACAGGAGACGGCATGTGAGCATGGCATGTGCCTTCACTTCAAACAGCTGATCAGCGGGGGTGCCGGACCCCATCGATCAGATATTGATGATCTATCCTGACAATAGGTTATCAACCCCTTTAAGGAGGACCTATCACCAAAAATGCAATGCAATAACCAGGCAGCATGTTATAAAGCAGGCGGAGTTGAGCGGATTCATATATAATTTTATGGGGGAAAGATTCAGTTATCAGTGACTGATAGCATTCGCTATGTACGTGCGTATACAGAGATAGCTGTCAGTCACTGATAGCTGTACATGATGGTGATCTTAAGTATAAGTTTAAAGGCTATGAACAGCTCCATGGACATTTTTTTATTGCATTCTACTCATTTTGGGCTATAAATCATTTTTTCAATTGGTCTTTATTTAAAAAAAAGGAAAAAGTTTAGCGCTTTTCTCGGTACAGACTAGCAGGTTTTCTATCCACAACCCTAATGGCTTATACGTAGCCCTTATGTCTGAATTCCTGACAGCTCATACATTTAGCTATAATGAATGTTTATGAGGTTTCAGGATTTCAGAGATAATGGCTTTAAATCCTTTAACCACAAAACTATATATTTTGCTGAGCTCTCGGGTGCATTGTATTTCATGCCTGTTTCACTGAATGTCTGACAGTCTGTTGTTTACCACAGATATGACAACAAAGGTCTCGTGCCAATCATCTTAGCTGATGTGATTGTCAGAAGACATAACCAAATATCAATGTCTGTATCCATGTTATTCATCGTATGGGGTAAAACTGTTGTCATACGATTGTAATACTGTATGTATCCATGATGATGAAAGAGTCATATAAGACTAGGAGAATATGGTGCAGATATGCTACACATGACCTGCGGCAGTATCTTTTAACCATTCTCTGTCTGTATATCACATAGCATTCTAAATAAAATCTAAATGCACTTATAGCTATAATAATCAGTATTCTCATAGTCTGGGGGTAATGTGCCCTTCTGCTACTAGCACATTAAATAAATGATGGAGAATATTACCTCAGGGCTTCCAATTACAATTTAAATACTAGGCTCATGCAGGTTGCACAAGCCCTGAAACAAGGACACACGCTTGACAGATGTGTAAACGAGTAGCAGGTTGAGGGGAAGAGCTATTGTTTTGTGAAAGGGGCCCTCAAACAGTTTGATACACACTTTACAATTCAGTGCTGAGAGAAGACTCAATAATCAGCACAGCCCTCCCCAGCAGCCTTTCATCTTAGTTTACCTCCCTCCACATCAAATTCAGCATGCCTCACTTCCTCCCCCACCTTGTAGTAGCAGGTCCCAAGTTTCACACTACACAGAATGTGACCTGTCCCTTTAAAAAGATCCTGTTAAATCAAAACGTATTTCTCTGATCATTATTACAAAGGCAAGAATTAAAATACATTTTAGAGGTTTTTGCATAAATTCTAAATCCTCACACTGCTTTTTTTTTTATTAAGGATAACTCCCATTATTTTCTGCCGTGTATTTACCTATCAGATGACCCTAAGTTTATCCAAGCTGTAAGTATGACACAAATTATATGCTATATGCAGCTTCATCCATAAATGAGTTAATTTGTCTGAGGATTGAAGCAGCAACAATTAGAAACCTGTCCAGAGTTTTTCATCAGTGGAAGCAATGCAGAAATACAGATAAATGGGCATTTTACAGTGGAAGCTAAGAAGTAATAGTATTGTCCTGTACATAAACATACACGCTCTTGCACACACTAGGCGGACTGCTGTGAGAAACAGTGAACAAGACATCTTGATATATGAGAAGCAGTTATCCTGGGAACTCCTGTTTCTCTATGCAGAAGCTATAATAAATAGTTGCCATATGCTGTGCACAGATGCTGCCTTGAAAAGCGGGTCCTATGCAGCAGCCCAGGGTTTCTCAGAGTCAGGTCCTTTATTAAATGATTGGCTCACTGCAATCTGAGCCACAGCCTCGGGTTAGGTAGACTGCTGTCACTCTTCTGAAAAGGACCTCACAATACTGAATGCATTTGAAAGAATGGGCTTACTATTTACTTTGTTTCTCCTTCTTTTAGTGGTAGTATTTTTTCCTGTTTGAAATGGTAAACCACATTATGTGCCTCGGTACAGTTAAAAAAATTATACTATATGGTATTTGTGAGGTTGAGAAATGTTGACTAGGCACATTTTCTAGCTACTTTACCATATGAAATATACATACATGGCTATATAGCAGTCAATACATTGAATTCAACTTTCCAGAGTTATTATGCCCACAATAATGCCTTGGTGTCCAGAACAACTATGTCCTTTCTATGTATTGGTAAGAACATTGAACACTTGCACACTTATTTTTCCATCTTACTGAAGGTAGAACTGTTTTAAATCTTTTTAAAATCTTGCCTAAGCTGTTTTTTTTTAAAAAAAAAAAGTTCATACACACCCAGAAGATGGTTTTCCTTTGAAAATATAGGATTAGTATTCCCGGCCCCTTATTCTAAAAGGTAAGACACCATGGACCAACAAATGGTCCTTACTTAAAGTTAAGGCATGGCTTGAATGAATCATCAATTCATACAATGTGTGGACAATAGAAAAGTGGAGAACATGTAATGACCCCTGCCTAAAGCAAGGCCTTCCTATTTCTTATGGGAAAGTTCAAGATGCATGTACCCACAACTGAGCCCTGTCAGCTTATTGACAAGGAAGCACATTAATCTTAATGGGCTTTTCAGTAGTCATCCACTCCATTCTATAGATTTGGTTAGACACCTCTTAAATTCACTTGCCCCTCACAGCTGTGGAAACTGCCTCAGAAATACCTTAAAAGCAGATCATTGGAAATTCACTTGCCACATTCTACTCGAGTTCATTCATTAATTGCTGCTTATGCTGTTCTATATCTGGATTCACTACCAACTCTCATCTACAATATACAGAACACTGACTAAACAGAGATGCCAAAATGTGATGTTCAGTAGACGATGATGATATGTTTAAAAAACCCACTGAAATGTCCAGAAATATTTCATGATATAGAACTGAGTGGGGTAATTATCACATACACACACATGTAGCCTGAAGACCATGAGATTTAGTTAAAAAGCAATTAATGGGGTGATCGCCTAACATTCAATGATGTCACTTATTCATAAAGTATCTATATGATCTCCATACATGATCTCCATACATGCCATAAAAGGGTCCTTGTGTTAAAAATGGCTCAGAGAAAAGTGACTTTGATGTCCACAGCTTCTAATCAGAGCTTTTATTTTTTTTAATTAACCTGGAAAAATGATAGGTGGACTCAAATTTATATAAGTCACATAGCATTGCCTCCTCGAGATGTGAAATCTATAGTAATCATAACTAAAATGGCTCTGATTAGAATGATTGTATTATTCTGCAGTTGGCGTGATAATGTATATTGCTCTGACTCTGCTCACAACATTTATTTGCAGTTTTTTTCTGAAGCAAATGCAATAACTTCTGCATGTCACATGAGGGCGAATGGAATAGCTTCAGAAATTTTTAATTTCTACAACAAATCTGCCAGGTATAAACTTACACCTACTGCTTTGCTAATGCCTAGTGCTGTGAAAAATCAGACACTTTTTTTCTGCTGTCAGGGATATATATATATATATATATATATATATATATATATATACATATACAATACAGACCAAAAGTTTGGACACACCTTCTCATTCAAAAAGTTTTTTGTATTTTGATGACTATGAAAATTGTAGATTCACACTGAAGGCATCAAAACTATGAATTAACACATGTGGAATTATATACTTAACAAAAAAGTGTGAAACAACTGAAAATATGTCTTATATTCTAGGTTCTTCAAAGTAGCCACCTTTTGCTTTGATTACTGCTTTGCACACTCTTGGCATTCTCTTGATGAGCTTCAAGAGGTAGTCACCTGAAATGGTATTCCAACAGTCTTGAAGGAGTTCCCAGAGATGCTTAGCACTTGTTGGCCCTTTTGCCGTCACTCTGCGGTCCAGCTCACCCCAAACCATCTCGATTGGGTTCAGGTCTGGTGACTGTGGAGGACTTGGTCAAATAGCCCTTACACAGCCTGGAGGTGTGTTTGGGGTCATTGTTCTGTTGATAAATAAATGATGGTCCAACTAAACGCAAACTGGATGGAATAGCATGCCGCTGCAAGATGCTGTGGTAGCCATGCTGGTTCAGTATGCCTTCAATTTTGAATAAATCCCCAACAGTGTCACCAGCAAAGCACCCCCACACCATCACACCTCCTCCTCCATTCTTCACGGTGGGAACCAGGCATGTAGAGTCCATCCGTTCACCTTTTCTGCGTTGCACAAAGACACGGTGGTTGGAACCAAAGATCTCAAATTTGGACTCATCAGACCAAAGTACAGATTTCCACTGGTCTAATGTCCATTCCTTGTGTTCTTTAGCCCAAACAAGTCTCTTCTGCTTGTTGCCTGTCCTTAGCATTGGTTTCCCAGCAGCTATTTTACCATGAAGGCCTGCTGCACACAGTCTTCTCTTAACAGTTGTTGTAGAGATGTGTCTGCTGCTAGAACTCTGTGTGGCATTGACCTGGTCTCTAATCTGAGCTGCTGTTAACCTGCGACTTCTGAGGCTTGTGACTCGGATGAACTTATCCTCCGCAGCAGAGGTGACTCTTGGTCTTCCATTCCTGGGGCGGTCCTCATGTGAGCCAGTTTCTTTGTAGCGCTTGATGGTTTTTGCGACTGCACTTGGGGACACTGTCAAAGTTTTCCCAATTTTTCGGACTGACTGACCTTCATTTCTTAAAGTAATCATGGCCACTTGTTTTTCTTTACTTAGCTGCTTTTTTCTTGCCATAATACAAATTCTAAAAGTCTATTCAGTAGGACTATCAGCTGTGTATCCACCTGACTTCTGCCCAACCCCATTTATAAGGCAAGAAATCCCACTTATTAAACCTGACAGGGCACACATGTGAAGTGAAAACCATTTCAGGTGACTACCTCTTGAAGCTCATCAAGAGAATGCCAAGAGTGTGCAAAGCAGTAATCAAAGTAAAAGGTGTCTACTTTGAAGAACCTAGAATATAAGACATATTTTCAGTTGTTTCACACTTTTTTGTTAAGTATATAATTCCACGTGTTAATTCATAGATTTGATGCCTTCAGTGTGAATCTACAATTTTCATAGTCATGAAAATACAGAAAACTTTTTGAATGAGAAGGTGTGTCCAAACTTTTGGTCTGTACTGTATATATATATATATATGTATATATATATATACACACACATATATATGAAATGTATGCGCATTTAAGTGAAATGGCACCAAATACCTTGCCAAAACCATATGTGGCATTACCAAAAACTGTCACGATTTTGCCATGTGGTCACATAACTTGTACAGATTAAACTCAAGTGCTCCTGAACAATCCATGTGGTCAATAACTGCAGCAATCTTCAGTAAAAGCGCATGTGGTTTTGGTGCAGTTATGACGTCTCAAGCAGATATACTATCAGACAATCCTTCGTTCCATTGTATACTTCAAGGCTGGTTTTACACACACTCCACGTTGTGGTGTTTCCATAGACCTGTTTTTTCCATAGGCTTCTCTATAAGGGCTCATGTACACGACCGTATGAATTTTGCGGTCCGCAAAAAATATGGATGACATCCATGTTCATTCCATATTTTGAACGGAACAGCTGGCCTTTAATAGAACAGTCTTTTTCTTGTCCGTAATGCAGACAATAACAGGACATTATTTTTTTGCGGAACAGACCATACGGAAACAGAATGCACACAGAGTAACTTCCGTTTCTTTTTTGCGGTGATGCCCAAAAACATGATAAATAGTGTGGATTTATGCACAGGTTTTTAGCTACTTTATTATGATGTTTTCATGCGGATTTTATGCATACAAATCCACTAATATACTATGTAATGGAAAGTATTTGCAGGTAAGATTTGATGCTTTATATAGCCTCTTGTAGCTGTTAGAACGCCCTCCCTAGTGTCTAGTAATGTGAAACATGAAAGTATAAAGATGACATATGTTTAGCTAGCTGAAAGGTAATATTGGCATAGGCACAGAAGCCAGGGAGTGCAGCTGCTGGAGTGTTAAATCAGATAACAGCTGGGCTATTAGCAGCCCATGTCTGTGCCGCCACCGCTGCTGCTGCTGTTGTGCTGCTATCACTGCCGTTGTCTCACAATGCATTTCAATGCTCTCTAGTCAGTGGCACAGCTATTGTGCATCTATGAAGCGTGCTCAGGTTTGACACATCAAAGGCAGTGCAAGCCTCTGTGGAGGGTAGGCAGATCAGATGGCAGGATTACTTTAAAATGTAACCTTTATTTTTCAGGAGGGTGGGCAGGGTGGATTTTAACCTTTGAACTGTCATATCAAATTAGCTGGGCACATTTATGTACACAATGACTTGATGCATTTTAATAGGACTGCGGTTTTCGTAGCTTGTTTATACAAAAAATATTTTATACTATCCTTTGCCCCAGTATAGCAAAATACAGTGGAACGTTATACAGTCACCAGTTATGTATACCTCCTCAAAATATTGTGCCTGTATGTGGATGGTCACATAGTTATTGCATTCTATGGTTATATCTCATAAACAGACCAGGGTGTGTGCTGCATTGAAATGTTTATGTGCTCGACTCCTAGGATTACAAAGTTAGTTTACAGATAAAAATACTTTAAATCAATGTCTTTTGATGCCTTTCATAGTAGATCTATATTGCAACCAAGATGTTAAGGGTTAAATGCTAAAAAACCCTATTTTAATACTCCTACCACTAATTTTAAAAGGTTAGTGGTAATAGGGGTGCCAAACATTTTGGGGGATTTTCATTCATTTTAATCTGTGGTTTCCTAGTGGTCTGAACCTGTTTAGAATCTTATATATCAAAGCTAAATTACTAGTAACCAGAAATATCACCATGATATTTGAAATAGAACACTAGTTGATGGAGAAAAAGGTTTAGTGGTAATATTATTTACTGCAAGTGTTTTTTTAAGCAGCATGCAGGGAACCACAGAGTCACTGAAAAGGGTTCCATGGGTTTAAAGTGTAACTAACCTTACAATCAGCTTACTATTCTAAGTGTCCAATATTTAAAGGCGTTCTGCAGTTCTCTGGATAGATCATCATCTGATCAAGCAACAGCCGATCACCTGTTTGAGATGGCAGCAGCGCTCCAGGAGTGCCGCAGCCTTCTCTGTGTTTCCCTCAGGCCCAGTGACGTCACGACTAATATCACTGGCCTGGGGGAGCTAAGCTCCATTCAAGTTAACAGAGCTTAGCCCCGCCCAGGCCAGTGATGCTAGTTGTGATGTCACTGGGCCTGAGGGAAACACAGAGAAGGCCGCTGCGCTGCTGCCTTCTCAAACAGGTGATCGGTGGGGGTCCCGGGTGTCGGACCCCTGCCGATCAGATGCTGGTGATCTATCCAGAAGATAGATCATCAGTTTAAAAGAACTGCAGAACCCCTTTAATTTCAGTCTATAGCATTCTGGAATCTGTACACGGCTGTGTACGGGTGTATGGATTACACTGTACTGCCGGCATAGGGGCCACAGTGAGCGCAGAACTGGCAGGAGGTCTCCTGCACCAATGTGCTATAAAGAGCTTTTAGCAGAGTTTTTAGTGTAGTGTAGTGGGCACAGGCAAGAGCAGAGAGGTGCTCCTGTCTGTGGCAGCCAGCTAAAGCCTGGCATAGTACATCAGTGAAAAACTGTAGACCCTGCATAGATGTGCTATGCAAAGCTTTTAGCAGAGCAGGCACAGGCAAGAGTTCTACGTGGCCTGGCTCAGACTGGTCCACAGGGGTACAGTTGAATCCCACGGTGGGCCCTTGAGCAAGGTAGGCTCCTAGTCTCCCATCCCTTGCACAAGTGGCACATAGCACAGTAGACTTACTGCACTACATACATTTATTCAATGTACACCACCTCAGCCAGCCTATGCTATTAAAGAAACTCCCTGGTTTATTATTATAGACACGATCAGATAGCTGAGATGACTTCGAGGTATAAAGGAAAGTTAGCTAGTGTCCTCTTTACCCTAGGACTTACCTTCTCAACGTTGCTGCAGGGATCCCCATATTCAATCATCTGGTAGCATCTTGCTGCTGTGTGAGCAGGTAATATTTGAATGTATCTGTAAGTTGGGCCCCAAAATAAATTTTACTGGTGGGTCCTAGGCACCCACTGTATGTAGCACATAGCTAATTCTGCACTGATATGCTATGCCAGGCTTCCACTGAATAGAACAGGCAAAAACAGGAGCAGCGATGTACGCTCCTGCTCAGTGCAGCTCCTATGTCTGCAGTACATTGGAATCCATACACCATATACATATGATCAGTGCACTGGTATATGGATTCCAAAGTGCTACAGACACCCTGAATTTGGATGTCTACTTTGTCAAATATATAGTTATATATATATATATATATATATATATATATATATATAGTATATATTATAGTTTTATAAGTTGGGAAAAATCTGTACTGGCATCGAGCCATGCAATTCTTCACAGCATTACTTGCCACTGGATAGACAACAGCTTTGATCTTCTAGAACCAGAAGACCTATACTTCAAAGAGAGACATAACTTTTAGATACCTCTGCTAACACCTGTGCACCTTCTCAACATGTCACCAGATCAGTTGTTTAGGCCAGCTGTGGGTATTGTGTCTCATCAGACCAACGGTGCTCTTGCACACTCCATCTGTGCACATCCTTCCATCATAGCAGTTCAGTGGTGGAAAAGCTCAAGGGAACCCATCATCTCATCAGACAGGATGTTGTTTATGTGCAACACTTAGTACACCATTGCTTGTATGCTAATGTGCATTGATTCCAATTTCTAGCTAAATGTAACATTGATAGGAGACTTTCAGTGAGAAGCACCTGTCTTTTACAATTCAGTTCAAAGAATGTATTCATCTTAGCTTCTCTTTTTGTACGCTCTTGTGTACTGTGTACTTTCAATGGGTTTCATAGCAAAGTCGCCACATATTGCACAACTAGGGTGCTTCAGTTGACTCTGTAGCATTTCTGGTCACTGACATAAAAGAAAAGATTGTAAGCAAGTATGTCCAGAATGATGCTCTGGATTCATAGCTTAACACAATAAAATAATAAATATTGTTTTTGAACCTATTGCAGTGCTCTGCCCTTCCATCTCTTCAGCAATACGTATGCTAAACGGATTTTCATGACACTATAGGTGGCCATGCAGAGAAGAACCAGCTTTAAGCTCGATCGATATTACTAAGTGACAGCTGGAAAATTATCTCTAACAATGATCCCCAATCCCAAATCCAAAGGCAATGTCTGGTACTCTTTGTGTCTTCTAAACCTTTCACCTTTTAAGCACTGCTGAAGCAAGCCACACTCAAATAAAAGAGAAACAGCTCCAGAAGTCATTTGGTTTACTAATCTGCTTGTTTAAGCATTTGGTTAAAATGGCAACAGTGATGTGTTAGTGATGATATATATATATAGATATATATAGATATATATATATGATGCAAGTGTTCATGGTGGCAAACATACAAGGGTTCTGTAGAGTAAGCAACTATGATTCAAGTGTCTTCAGCACATGGCCACAAGATCAAATGTTATATAATCTTTAATAGCAATAGCCTTCTTCACACCGTGCCTTTTTTTTTTTTTTTTTTTTGGATAATAAAAATGCCTCTGGGTATTTTGTTTTATGCTTCCTAGAAGCAATGCCACAAGGAAAGAATCCCTCCATACAATGGTACATAAAAATCATGATGATATCAGAGGCATACAATATGGGCATTATAGTATAAAAACTTCAACAAAACTGCACTGTGTAAAAATCGGATTGTGAACTGCAACAATAGATACTGGGCAAGACATTAGCAGCAGATCCTTTAGGACTCATGCTCATGAGTGTATGTGCACCGTGCTCATGCTCCAAACTGCAAATATCGCCCCCCCCAATGCACGGGCACTATCCATGTGCACATCGTTTGCGGACATATTGGCTTGAAAGGGTTTGTGATCCGCAAGACGGTCCGCGCCGCAAAAAAATAGGGAATGTTCTATTTTTTTGTGGTGTGGAGGCACGGATCGAAATCCCATGGAAGCCCTTTGTAGTGCTTCTGTGGGCTTCTGATCTGTGTCTCCCCTCCACACTGCTCCATATCTTGAGGATTGTGGAATTCAAGTCAATGGGTCCGTATCCATGATACAGCGTGCACACATCCGCAATACAGGCAAGGGGCACACACACACTCGTGTGCATGAGCCCTTAAAGGGAATGTTCCATATCAAATACTTATCAACTATCCACAGGATATGGAATCAGTGTCTGATTTGTGGGAGTCTAATGCTGGGGCTTTTTCTGAACCCAACCTTGTTTGAATAGAGTGTAATTCACACATGCGTGCTAGCTCTATGTTCAACTGTATGGGACTGCCATGGGTAGTCGAGCTATAGGGGATGTGTTTGTAACTGAACAGCCTTTTTAAGGGCTCATATTCTGAGAGTCATAACTATTAGGTTTTCCCACCGATGAACCAGTGTGAGGGCTTTTTTTGTTTTAAACATAATTTTTATTTTATTGAGCACAGATGAATGCCAAATACAGACAAGTACATCAAATACATTAATTCTCATAGGATAAACAAGTTGATTCAGCAAATATAGCGGAACAAAGTTATACATGTTTTACCACTACATGCCACCTGTGCCAATTGTTTCCTTTTGTTTTTTTTTTCCTAACACAATAAAATGAAAGAAAACATCCTATTCAGACCTCCCCAACAACATATCCCTCCCTCCCCATACTCCGCTTTGAGATCACTACATCTTCTCAAGAGACCCCTTCGTATATTATTTGAAAGAGATTTCAATTCCTTGTCATGATCTGTGTTACCCTCATTGCTGTGCTAAACCCAAACTGCCTAGCGTGTCACAAAATGGCTTGATCAACATCTTTATTTCCTCGTCTTCCAGGCTAACCTCCATGAACCTCCTCCATTTTCTCATGAGTTTCCCTATCTGGTTTTCTTTAGAGCACTCCACTCCCAACAATTCCATCTTTAGCCCATGTTTCAAGTGCTGAATGATCATGAGTAGTGTTGGAGTTGTGGGTTGCAGCCAGCAGCTTTGGTGAGGGTTTTTTTTTTGCAGGACAAGGTGTTGATTTTGGGATACGTATGTCTTTTTGATCCCTTTTTATTCAATTTTTAGTAGACAGCAAAAGTGAATAAATAACAGCAATTCAGGGATTTTTTTAACAGCAGTCACTGTGCAGTATAATTACCATGTTAACTTTATTCTTCAGGTCGATATGATTATGTTAGTACCAAATTCTTATTTTTTTATATTTTGCTACTTTTGCAGAAAAAAAGGCATTTTTGCTGCCATATTGTGAGAGCTATAGTTTATTTTATTTCTTTCCTTTGATAGAGCTGTGTTTTATGGGATGAGTTGTAGTTTTCACTGGTACATTTTGGCATACATACAACTTTTTGATCACTTTTTATTTCTTTTTTAAGGCTAGGCAAATAAGAACAGCAATTCTGCCACTTAAATACTACACTGCACTACTTATCTAGTGCAGTGTAATATTGTCTGCCTCTAAGTTTCTATTGACAGGTAGCCTATTAGGCTTTGCACCCTTCAGCATGTTTATATGGAGTGGTGAGCTGACAGAGGGTGCCCCCTCCCTCTGCAAACTGCTTAGATGCTGTGGCATTTAAGGGGTTATATGGCTGGGATTGGAGCACGCTAGTATATTACAGCTGGCTCATAATGCAGATAGTTTCGGCAGAGCTACTGTGTCTACATCATCACTGTGATGTACATTTACGGCATGATGCTTACGTGGGTGAATAGTACCACTTATCATGAAGTAAACTGATATAGAAATGAGTTAAGCAATATTAACATTGGGGACCTCAAGCACAATATAAAATATACAGAGAATCCAAGGAATTGACACAGCTGTATGCTTGACCTTTGCAGTAGAAAAATAAAGCTTAAGCTCCTCAAATGCAGCAATGCTTTAATAAATGAATAGTTGTAAAAAAAAGGGGATGACATGGTATTAAAACGTGCATTCATAAGATTACAGGGTGGTGGAGCTCATTAACACTGCTGGAAAACAAACATGAACTCTGCCTTTTCTTCCTCGTTTTCCTCTTATTTGAATAGACGATGAGAATCACAAGTCAGCAAGGCAAATATTAATAATTAGAAAGCCTGATTCTGCCATGCTGTGTGAAAAGGCATCCCATCTGCTGGGCCACAAGCCGAAAGCATCAGTTGTCAGTGGCAACAGTGTAATGAGTACCCAAATTATTAGAATTTAATTAGCTAATCGAGAGTTCTATCAGCCTAACACCTGCGGGTCTCTATTCAATGGCAATGGGAAAAAATGCCCACCTAATTAATTTCTTTTGAACAAGAGGCATAAAAGATAAGATTGATCTCACGCGTTTGCATCTATCTTGCCACGTGGTTTAGCCGCCATTTCGCTAATCAGCAGATGTTCAGATTATTTAATAATTTTAACAACAATCTGTTGGTAGTATTGTTTTATTCCCAGACATATGTTGTTTATTTCTAATCCTTAGCTTGACTTGGATGATTGTTGTGATAGCCATACATAGTACAGCAGGCAGCCATTAAAACATTAGCATTCTCAATAAATGGTGGAATAAGTAATGCAGCTCCAATGCAAATGAGAAATCCATAATATGAATTAAAATTTAAATTGTAAAAATGCTGACAATATATTTTCTCTGATGCCTTGGCTGATAATAAAAATGCAATTAGTGTTGGTATATTGGAAAGAGAATGTCCAATTGTGGGAATTTTTCCAAAGGTGAAGAAATTAGGATATTTGCTTTTACTATAATATCCAAAATACCTTTATATATTTGCTGCCAGTGCTGTTTGGTACCATTAGACCATAGGCTGGCAGCAGAAAACTACATTGTATACTACTTATGTTGAACCAGTTGGGTGATAGACCTACCCCAAGGGCAGGGGTTCTTGGTGCCAAAAACAGGGACTTCACAATCCTCATACCCTGAAGTTCAGAATGATAGATGGTTAGATGGGCGATTGTGGTTTGCCAAACACGAATACAAGCCGAGAGCCTGCTGCCATTTTATTTTTATCCTGCAGAAATGTCCTATCCTTTTCTGCAAAATGGACAAGAATAGGACATTATATTTTTTTGCGGTTGAGACAAGTAGGTCCGCATCTGATCCGCAAAAATGGGCACAAGAGAAGAATAGGACATGTTACTAAGATCCCCAATCATCAGGACTGTGGAGTCAGAGTCCATTTTGGTGGAGTCGGTATAAAATGGACCGACTCCGACTCCAAAAATATATAATAAATTGGCACATTTAGTTCAATGCAGTATGTGCTGAATATATTTTCATAAGAATTTGGGAAAATGATGAAATGTCCTATAAATGTCTGTTCTATTCCTGATCTAAGGATCTAGGCTTTTGGTTGAGATGAATGTGTGCTGCCCTTTATGTAGGTGCTCAGTAGTGAAGCTCAGTAGTGAGGAAAAAGGCACTGAAAGGAATGGCTGCACTCATCTCAGATCTACTAGAGAAAACAGGATTGAAGGTTTTTTTTTCACTAGTTACAAAGATTAGCTTTCAACATAAAGGGACAGTTAAAAGAAGACATTTTCTAAATACAGTGGTCAGTAGATATTACTTTAGTCAAACTATTGACAGTTCAGCAGGTCTCTCACTGTACACAGGTTTCTATGGTAACCTGCAGACCAGAAAAACTGTTATCTGATTGGCTGAGAGCAGTGAAGAATGATAGGACTGAGCTCTGAGTGATTACCTGCAGTAAGCAAAAGGTACAAGTGTTGTGAGGACTGAGAAGCATGGCTTTACCTGGAATTGTGTTCACAATCTCCTGCTCTGTCAGAGCAAGATAAAATATGCTAATAACTGCTGGAGACCCACCCACAGCCTGAGGAGACAGAGTGAGTGCAAACCACCTGTCAGCCAGTGAATCATTGTGCTGAGAAAACCCCTTTAAGACAATTACTTCTTAGTATATCTAAACTTTCAATAAACTATGCATAAATCAATTGTCCAGTGCATGTCCTCTCTGTATGCTTTATGTTTTAGTTTGCTTTTCCTCTGATTTAAAACACCTAGGTCCTTATGTATGCAAACTGTCTAGGTGTAGAAGTTTCTTTGTTGCACATCTCGTATCTTCACAGCATAGACAATTGCCTTCAGATGACCCCAAAGATAAAAGTCTAAGGGGGTCAGATCGGGAGACCTTGGGGGCCATTCAACTGCTACATGATGATTAGAGATGAGCGAGTAGTGTTCGATCGAGCCGGTATTCGATCGAATACTACGCTATTCGGCATACTCGATTTCAATCGAGTATAACGGCGATGGCGCACTTAGAATTCGTTTCCCCTCCCACCTTCCCTGGCGCTCTTTTTCCACCAATCAACATGCAGGGGGGGGTATGACAGGCCCGTGGAGCACGCTGGCAGCGCGAAAACAGCGTCTACATGGATTGGCTGGAAAAACCATGTGACCTCGAATATTGAAAACTCAGCTCTTCCTGCTCGTTCGCATATGCTGCGTGAACTTAGTCAGGGACAGAGGCTGGAGAAGGGACAGATAGGTTTTAGCTGTTGGACAGGCAGGAGCGTGATTAAAAGCCCTTATCAGGGCTACTATAGTGCAGTACAGTGATAGCTTTACTACAATATACAGTCTGCAGAGAACGGTTGCTGTATTCAGGGATAGCTGCTGGAGTAGGGACAGAGAGAGGCATTAGTGGTGTATTAGGTGCTCTGCTACATACAAAACTATATTTGGCACTACTGTTCTGCGTTCTTTTTGGCTGCAAAACCCTATTATATACCTAGTGTGTATATGCACCATCTGATCTGACAGTATAGGGCTGTGAATTTTATTTTTTTTTTAAATATAGTTTATTTGGCTCTAGTGTTCTGGGTTCTGCGTGCCTGCAATACCCTTTTTGTATACCAGGTGTAAATACCCACCGTCTGACCTGTTAGTACACGGCTGTGTACCTAGAAATATAAAAAAAAAAAAAAGCCTTTTCATTGGCACCTGTACTTTGCGTTCTCTTGCAAAATAATTGTATATACGTAGTCTTCATACACACCGTCTGATCTGTTAGTACACGGCTGTGTACCTAGAAATATAAAAAAAAAGCCTTTTCATTGGCACCTGTACTTTGCGTTCTCTTGCAAAATAATTGTATATACGTAGTGTTCATACACACCATCTGATCTGTTAGTACAACGGCTGTGTACCTAGAAATATAAACAAAAAAAAGCCTTTTCATTGGCACCTGTACTTTGCGTTCTCTTGCAAATAATTGTATATACGTAGTGTTCATACACACCGTCTGATCTGTTAGTACACGGCTGTGTAACTAGAAATATATTTAAAAAAAAAGCCTTTTCATTGGCACCTGTACTTTGCGTTCTCTTGCAAAATAATTGTATATATACGTAGTGTTCATACACACCGTCTGATCTGTTAGTACACGGCTGTGTACCTAGAAATATAGAAAAAAAAAAAGCCTTTTCATTGGCACCTGTACTTTGCGTTCTCTTTCAAAATAATTGTATATACGTAGTGTTCATACACACCGTCTGATCTGTTAGTACACGGCTGTGTACCTAGAAATATAGAAAAAAAAAAGCCTTTTCATTGGCACCTGTACTTTGCGTTCTCTTGCAAAATAATTGTATATACGTAGTGTTCATACACACCGTCTGATCTGTTAGTACACGGCTGTGTACCTAGAAATATAAAAAAAAAAAAAGCCTTTTCATTGGCACCTGTACTTTGCGTTCTCTTGCAAAATAATTGTATATACGTAGTGTTCATACACACCGTCTGATCTGTTAGTACACGGCTGTGTACCTAGAAATATAAAAAAAAAAGCCTTTTCATTGGCACCTGTACTTTGCGTTCTCTTGCAAAATAATTGTATATACGTAGTGTTCATACACACCGTCTGATCTGTTTGTACACGGCTGTGTACCTAGAAATATAAAAAAAAAAGCCTTTTCATTGGCACCTGTACTTTGCGTTCTCTTGCAAAATAATTGTATATACGTAGTGTTCATACACACCGTCTGATCTGTTAGTACACGGCTGTGTACCTAGAAATATAGAAAAAAAAAAAGCCTTTTCATTGGCACCTGTACTTTGCGTTCTCTTGCAAATAATTGTATATACGTAGTGTTCATACACACCGTCTGATCTGTTAGTACACGGCTGTGTACCTAGAAATATAAAAAAAAAAAAAGCCTTTTCATTGGCACCTGTACTTTGCGTTCTCTGGCAAAATAATTGTATATACGTAGTGTTCATACACACCGTCTGATCTGTTAGTACACGGCTGTGTACCTAGAAATATAGAAAAAAAAAAAGCCTTTTCATTGGCACCTGTACTTTGCGTTCTCTTGCAAAATAATTGTATATACGTAGTGTTCATACACACCGTCTGATCTGTTAGTACACGGCTGTGTACCTAGAAATATAAAAAAAAAAAAAAGCCTTTTCATTGGCACCTGTACTTTGCGTTCTCTTGCAAAATAATTGTATATACGTAGTGTTCATACACACCATCTGATCTGTTAGTACACGGCTGTGTACCTAGAAATATAAAAAAAAAAAAAAAGCCTTTTCATTGGCACCTGTACTTTGCGTCTCTTGCAAATAATTGTATATACGTAGTGTTCATACACACCGTCTGATCTTGTTAGTACACGGCTGTGTACCTAGAAACATAGAAAAAAAAAAGCCTTTTCATTGGCACCTGGTACTTTGCGTTCTCTTGCAAAATAATTGTATATACGTAGTCTTCATACACACCGTCTGATCTGTTTGTACACGGCTGTGTACCTAGAAATATTTTAAAAAAAAAGCCTTTTCATTGGCACCTGTACTTTGCGTTCTCTTGCAAAATAATTGTATATACGTAGTGTTCATACACACCGTCTGATCTGTTAGTACACGGCTGTGTACCTAGAAATATAAAAAAAAAAAGCCTTTTCATTGGCACCAGTACTTTGCGTTCTCTGGTAAAATAATTGTATATACGTAGTGTTCATACACACCGTCTGATCTGAGAGTACACGGCTGTGTACCTAGAAATATAGAAAAAAAAAAAAGACTTTTCATTGGCACCTGTACTTTGCGTTCTCTTGCAAAATAATTGTATATACGTAGTGTTCATACACACCGTCTGATCTGTTAGTACACGGCTGTGTACCTAGAAAAAAAAAAAAAAAGCCTTTTCATTGGCACCTGTACTTTGCGTTCTCTTGCAAAATAATTGTATATACGTAGTCTTCATACACACCGTCTGATCTGTTAGTACACGGCTGTGTACCTAGAAATATAAAAAAAAAAAGCCTTTTCATTGGCAACCTGTACTTTGCGTTCTCTTGCAAAATAATTGTATATACGTAGTTTCATACACACCGTCTGATCTGTTAGTACACGGCTGTGTACCTAGAAATATAAAAAAAAAAAAGCCTTTTCATTGGCACCTGTACTTTGCGTTTTCTTGCAAAATAATTGTATATACGTAGTGTTCATACACACCGTCTGATCTGTTAGTACACGGCTGTGTACCTAGAAATATATTAAAAAAAAAGCCTTTTTCATTGGCACCTGTACTTTGCGTTTCTCTTGCAAAATAATTGTATATACGTAGTTTCATACACACCGTCTGATCTGTTAGTACACGGCTGTGTACCTAGAAATATATTAAAAAAAAAGCCTTTTCATTGGCACCTGTACTTTGCGTTCTCTTGCAAAATATTGTATATACGTAGTCTTCATACACACCGTCTGATCTGTTAGTACACGGCTGTGTACCTAGAAATATAAAAAAAAAAAAGCCTTTTCATTGGCACCTGTACTTTGCGTTCTCTTGCAAAATAATTGTATATACGTAGTGTTCATACACACCGTCTGATCTGTTAGTAACATGGCTGTGTACCTAGAAATATAGAAAAAAAAAAGCCTTTTTCATTGGCACCTGTACTTTGCGTTCTCTTTGCAAAATAATTGTATATACGTAGTGTTCATACACACCGTCTGATCTGTTAGTACACGGCTGTGTACCTAGAAATATAAAAAAAAAAAAAAAGCCTTTTCATTGGCACCTGTACTTTGCGTTCTCTTGCAAAATAATTTTATATACGTAGTGTTCATACACACCGTCTGATCTGTTAGTACACGGCTGTGTACCTAGAAATATAAAAAAAAAAAAGCCTTTTCATTGGCACCTGTACTTTGCGTTCTCTTGCAAAATAATTGTATATACGTAGTGTTCATACACACCGTCTGATCTGTTAGTACACGGCTGTGTACCTAGAAATATAAAAAAAAAAGCCTTTTCATTGGCACCTGTACTTTGCGTTCTCTTGCAAAATAATTGTATATACGTAGTGTTCATACACACCGTCTGATCTGTTAGTACACGGCTGTGTACCTAGAAATATAAAAAAAAAAAGCCTTTTCATTGGCACCTGTACTTTGCGTTCTCTTGCAAAATAATTGTATATACGTAGTGTTCATACACACCGTCTGATCTGTTAGTACACGGCTGTGTACCTAGAAATATAAAAAAAAAAAAGCCTTTTCATTGGCACCTGTACTTTGCGTTCTCTTGCAAAATAATTGTATATACGTAGTGTTCATACAC
>ONZH01031228.1:0-21458 GCA_900303285.1 Rhinella marina
TTGAGAGTGGGTGTGGATCTCGGCTGAGATCCTGTTGCTGAGTTCTACTTAAAGTTAAGTGTTTTCCCTTCCTTTGGTTATTCCTGTTTGAGTCTCCTGTTCCTCCTTTCGCTTGGAGGAACGGGTTACTCTCTTGTGTCATTAGACTGCAGAGTTTCCTAGGGTTTATTCAGATTAGGTTCCTGTGTATGAGCTTTCCTACCACCCGGGTTAGTTCATACTGGTAGCCAGCTAGGGCCTAGTCTTAGGTCCCCTGCAGGAGGTGACCAGGTTCCCTGGTTTTGTCTGTTCCCATCCCTCATACGCTCGGTGTGGCTTTTCCCCCCACACCCGAGCGTGACAGTTACACTCCCTAGCTTCATATCTCAACTTACAGGGACACGTGGTAGAGGACTGTTGAAACCACAACAGTGCGAACAGCTGATCTCGTGGATTGCGGACAATGCTTCAAGTAATTTGTCCACCAGTCAGTCTTCCACGCAGTCCACCCACGTTACCCAAGGGAGCACTCCTCTGGCTCCTCCACCTCAACCTCCTTCCCCCCAGTCTGCCCCCTCCCAGGAAAATTTGGAATGTGATCCGGCATACTCTCAGGAACTGTTTTCTGGACCCTTCCCAGAGTCACAAACCACTTCTCAGGTTGCTGCTGACCTCGTTCCCGATGCCCAAGTTTTCCAACTGTCGCAGTCTGTTGGTGATGATGATGACAATGTTGAGTTAGTGGAAGAAGTTTGTAAAGAGGTGTCAGACGATGAGGAGACACGGTTGTCAGACAGTGGTGAAGTTGTTGTTAGGGGAGGAATTCCGATGGGGGAGCAGACTGAGGAATCGGAGGATGACGAGGTGACTGACCCAAGCTGGGTTGATATGCCGAGTGAAGACAGTGCTTCTGAGGCG
This sequence comes from Rhinella marina, assembly GCA_900303285.1. NCBI lineage: Eukaryota > Metazoa > Chordata > Amphibia > Anura > Bufonidae > Rhinella > Rhinella marina. The sequence continues at coordinate 898 of ONZH01031228.1, forward strand.
GAGGCGAGTGCTGCACCAGAGCAGGTTGTAAGAGGCAGTGGTGTGGCCAGAGGGAGAAGCAGGGCCAGAGCTGGTGCATCATCAGCAACTGTTTCACGTAGTGAAGCTCCCGTGGCGAGGCCTAGATGTTCGCAAGTCTGGAGGTTCTTTAAAGAAAGTGAGGATGACCGACGGACTGTGGGGTGCAACCTGTGCCACAGCAGGATCAGCAGGGGTGCCACCACTACTAGCCTAACCACCACCAGCATGCGCAGGCATATGAGTGCTAAACACCCCACTCAATGGAACCAAGGCCGTTCACCACCTCCTGCGGGTCACACTACTGCTCCTTCCCCTGTGTCACTCGCTGCCTCTGCTAGTCAACCCTCTGCCCAGGACCCCGGCACGAGCGCCTCCCGCCGGAAAACCACACCTTCGCCTCAACGATCCTCCACAGTGTCCACCAACGTGTCCCAGCGCAGCGTTCAGCTGTCTTTACAGCAGACGCTGGAGCGCAAGAGGAAATACAGTTCCACCCACCCACATGCCCAAGCCCTCAACGTCCACATCTCCAAATTGCTTAGCCTGGAGATGCTGCCCTATAGGCTGGTAGAGACCGAGGCCTTTCGCAATCTCATGGCGGTGGCTGCCCCTCGGTATTCGGTCCCCAGCCGCCACTATTTTTCCCGATGTGCCGTCCCAGCCCTACACCAGCACGTGTCGGAGAACATCATCCGTGCCCTGACCAACGCTGTTTCTGAGAAGGTCCACCTAACCACGGACACGTGGACAAGTGCTGCCGGGCAGGGACACTATATCTCACTGACGGCACATTGGGTTAACTTGGTGGAGGCTGGGACCGAGAATGACCCTGGGGCCGCTCATGTACTGCCCACACCAAGGATTGCGGGGCCTACCTCGGTCACGGTCTCTCAGACCTACTATGCCTCCTCCTCCTCTGACCCCCTTCGCAAGGCTCTTCCAGCGAAACCTCCTTTTCCCAGCCTGCCCCCCCCCCACCTACAGGCCCACTCTACAAACAATTTAGCCGGATAGGGGACGTATCCGAAGTTGTACTCATGTTTGTTTTTGTTCTTCTTTTATCTGCCTCCTGACCTGTGATAGGCAGAGCATGGACACGTCCCCTTAGCTGCAGTGGGAAAGACACTCCCCTGGCCAGAGCAAGCTCTTTTTCCGTTTTCCGTGTTCGAAAAATCCATTAAATATAGGGTCCCAAGATAGGGGACGTATACGGTTTTAAACTGAGAAGAATTGATACCATACGGGTTAAAGCAACAGTTTTCCCAAATCCATCTGGCTGTTGTCACCACCACACACGCTAGCCCAGGGGGCACTCCTCTGGCTCTTCCAGCAAAACCTCCTTCCCCCCCACCTACATGCCCTCTCTCCAAACAAGGGGGATGTATTAGATATTGTATTGATTCTGAATTGCCTCCTGCAATAGACGGGAATCGAACCCAGATCAACTGCTTGGGAAGCAGCTATGCTCACCACTATACCACCAGCAGGCACAGCAACTGATAAGAACAGATACTAAACTTGATTTTAGCTGCAGTGCCAGCATGAGCAGTGGTGTCACCTACAGGCGGTGATGGACCTTCGTTGCACCTAGTTGGGTGCTTCCCTAACATGTGATGGGTATTTGCCTCGCCTTTCTTGGTCTGGGTGAGCACAATTGCCATGAGGGTAACCACCAGGCTGTTGCCTGAGGATTTGGGGTAATGGTGGGATTAAGCAGCCTCAGAGGCATCCATGCATGCTGCCCCTGCTGTTTCCTGTCCATTTCCGTGGTGTTTCCATCATTTTCTGAGGTTTCCAGGTTTTCACCCAGCCTTCCCTAGGCAGAGGCTTGGTCCCCCGCAAAAATGCTCGAGTCTCCCATTGACTTCAATGGGGTTCGTTATTCGAAACGAGCACTCGAGCATCGGGAAAAGTTCGACTCGAATAACGAGCACCCGAGCATTTTAGTGCTCGCTCATCTCTAGTAATCACAGATCTTGACATTCCAGAACATTTGCCACATTTGTGCATTTTAGAAGTATGATGAGATTATGTGTTGTCACCTCATTTTACTTTTATTCAGTTTAAAACTTTTGTTATTTCATTGTTATTATTCTTTATTTTAAAGTTCTGTTAATTTCAGGGTGTTGTAGATATGAAAAGAGGTTTACATACATAATATACAATCAGCATGGGATAGGTCAGAAATGTAAGGAGGGGACAGGTTGCATGTTATTGGTGGTATTTTGAGAATGGATTGGATGGGCCCAAAAAAAAAGGTTAGGTGAGAGGCCATAGAGGAGGATGTTGCTGTAGTCTAGGCAGGAAGTGATGAGCAGGTGCACTAGTAGTTAATATGGCTCACCATAACGAGGTATTAATGTAGTACAGTTTAATTTTTTGGGACCGAAGATCACTTGAACAGCATTTAAATGTATTTCTTGGTACTTGTTAACCAGATGTCAAACTCCATAGGTGGGTGTATTTTGGATTCATATTCCCTATAGCAGTGGCCTCCAACTTGTGGCTCTCTGACTTTTTAGAGGCCAAAAAGTATGGGGCCTGGAACAAAAAAATGAGTGTCCCATATGCTCAGATACCCAATTTAAAAATGAGGTCTTGGGAGAAGGAATATTTTGTGTTTTCCCTGTCTTCTTAGACCCAAGATAAAGTGCAATATTTAAATGCATCACATCCATGAGACTATATGAGGGAGAATGAAGAAGGTAGGGAATTTAGCCATCCATACAAAGGGTATAGTCATGGCCATCAGTTTGCTATTGCCTACTTACCTACCTAGTATATGCCATTGTTAGGTTGATGAGTCAAAGTGGAATGTTTAGAGTTGGAATATTCTAAAGTAATAAGGTTTGAGGGGTTGTACAGAATTAGAACTATGTACATAGCTGCTTTCTTCTTGAAACAGTGTCAGAGCTATGTGTCTATTATTGCCGCTAAACTTGTGAAGCTGCACAAAACCTGTAAACAGATGTGGTGCCATTTTGTAATTTTGCTTTAATTCTTTATGATTCAAGTATAGATGTAAAGGAATTGATTCATATGAATCAATTTGTCTCATCAACAAGAGTTCTTCACCTGCTAGTCCGTGCTGCTGTTGAAGCTCCCTCTAGCTGTTGATTGACAGGACCGAACATCTCCCCTGGTCCTGGCAATTTTGCACCTGATCTGTTGCTCCAAGGAGAGGTGCAAGTGCAGATGCTCTGATTCTGGAGCTGTGACTGCTGCTACACTTCTGGATAGTGGTGCATCTACAGTTGCAACTCTTGAAGAGGATGCAGGGGCTCTGTACTTGCCCCACTACTCAGAACAGTGGCACAGGTGTGAGATTGTCAGGGTCAGGTGAGATGTTTGTCCTTTCACTCAAGTGTCATAGGGAACTTCTTCAGCAGCAGGTACAGCCCCTCATAAGTGAAGAACTCTTGTTGATGAGACAAATTGAAACAAATCCACCAGTTCGTCACTAGTCAAGTATTAATGGGACTGAGCAATAGACTTATAAAATATTCAAGGGGTTGTCTCACTTAAGGAAATTACATTTTTCATGTAGATAAAGTTAATACAAGGCACTTACTAATGTATTGTTCTTGTCCATATTGCCCCCTTTGCTGGCTAGATTAATTTTTTCAGCAAATTATAACCTGCTCGTTTCCAGAGGTTATGGCCATAGCTGCAGTACAGAAGTGACCAGAGAGGTTAACATTTTTTCCTATAGTATGAAAGCATGCCCACACACCTGCCAACGGGCAGTGTGTAATGTGATGGAAAACTGACTCAGACTAGCAAAGGAAGTAATATGGACAATCACAATACATTAGTAAGTGCCTTGTACTAACTTTGTCTATATGATAAATGCCATTTGCTGTATTTTGATTGTACTGATAAGAAAAGCAAACAGCAGAACATCAGAAGATGGGCTATGTTGATAACTGTATGACAATTAGTTTTATAAAAATTAAGAAAAAAAAACATTTTACTTTTTTCATGCACTATTTTCATGCACCAATGTTATTAGATATGCAAAAATGTATATATTGATAAAACTTAATAGTGCATTTTTAAAGATTCTTGATTTGTACATAGGTTCTTCTATAAAGAGATGACATTTACAAGCATTGCATATGGTCATGCAGGTGGTTGTAATCTAAAGTGTATGAAGTTACATCTCTACAATAGCAAAAAGGTCAGATCCTTTGAAAGTTGGGATGCAGCAGGTTGAATTGTTTGGGTTTATACACATTTATGTATTTTTCATTTTCTGTATGCATTTTAAAGGAAACTATATAGGGAAGGAAATATGAAATGGCTATTCTTAGAATTGCTTTGAATGGGCTGAATAGAAAAGGTTACTACTTAATATGGATAACTAATAATGATATTTTAGTTTGATGGATAGATAGATAGATAGATAGATAGATAGATAATGAATAGTTAAATAGATATTAGATAGATAGATAGATAGATAGATAGAAAATCAATAGATATATAGGTAGAAGGAATATGTTACCTGTTTAGCATAGAACTGTAGGTAAAGCGGGTTTAACATACTGTAACGTGCAAAAGAAACCTGTCACCAGGGACTGACTGGGAACTTAAAGTGGCTCTGGAACAAAAACTTAAAAGTGACCCCATGTTGTAGATGGGTCCAAATTGACAGAAGGTGGGTCAACACAAGTAGATGGGGCCAGCATAAGTAGGCAGGAATAATAGAAGTAGGTGGGGCAACAATACCACAGTGCAGCACAAAATGCCATCCGATCAGAACCAAATAACACACAGTGCAGCACAAATTACTGTTGCCCTCGCAACAGTATTCAACTGTTTGATTGTCCTGTGGATGGTGATACAGTTAAATTCAGAAAGGCACTCATCACTATTGGTCAGGTGCATACGTTTCTACATTGGTTAATGCTGAGAGCATCAGACCATTATGTACTCGGCCAGCGGCCATGAGGAGGGCTCAGGCGGCCCTCTGTGCATTGGCCCACTGAAAATTTCCCCGCAGAGTCTATGACCAGTCTGCCCAGGCATGTCACTAACCTGTCTCATGCAAATACCTTTCCTTACTTAAAGGGGTTGTCTCACTTCAGCAAGTGGCATCTATCATGTAGACCAATCACAGTTCTGGTACGTTGTCACCAGTAACAGATATCTACAGTAGTACCTTATTTATAACCACATGTCACAGAGGGCACTTAATAAAACATAGCTTTTATTAAGTACTATTAAAATAAATAAGTGGTACAAAAATCTTAATTAATAAAGAGTCCAAGCCAATGCAGTGAGGGGGATTTCTATTCCGTGATTGATATAGCAGACAAAGGAGAGACAGGGGAGGATAACTGATGAATGGTTGGACTGATTGGAACGTATATCCCTAATCCTCACCCTATCCGTCAGAGCCCTGCCTAAAACGGAATAGCCGCCCCGATAGGGGCGATCATGTATCAGGAACCTCCTAATATCCCTCACTAACCCTGGCAAAGATAGCACCACCACCACTGATATAATCACCACACCAGTGAAAATTGAATTACACAAAATAACAAAACATATATTGCATATGGACTTGTCTTGGTCAACAGTCTCAATACTAATATGCAAATCACAATATCAATGGTCTCTGTGATACATTTGTCCAGTCAGTTATTAGATCAGCAAAATAAACCAACTAACCCAGAAACGGGGTCCCAATGTATTGTGGTTGTCCATATTGCCTCCTTTGCTGACTTGATTCTTTTTTCCTTCAAATTATACATTGCTCATTTCCATGGTTACAACCACCCTGCAATCAATCAGCAGTGGCCGTGCTTGCACACTTTAGGAAAAAGTGCCAGCCTATGTGCGCTCTCATGGTCGCGGCCACCAGAGAGGCCAGCACTTTTTCCTATATTGTGCAAGCACAACCACTACTGATGGATTGCAGGGTGGTCATAACCATGGAAATGAGCAGTATAATGTGATGGGAAAATGAATCCAGCTAGCAAATGAAGCAACATGGATAATAACAATACATTAGTAAGTGGCTTGTATTTCTCTACATAAATGCCACTTGCTGAATTGACACAACCCCTTTAGGGCTATCTGTCTCTGGTTGCACCGCATACCTTATAAAATGAGTGCCAAGAGACCAGATGAAAAAAAAAAGTAATTCAAGTCAACTTTACCCATCCTACAGCTTGCAAATCAAGATACATTTATAGCAACTTGTACAGAAAATGATTCCTCTTCCTACAGCGGCTAAATTCACTTAATATGGTGCAAGCACCCACTGTAGAAAGGCCTGTGAATGATGTAGTGGGTGTCCTCTATGCCAATTAAGCAAACATGTGCTGGGTTAGCACTGATTCAGGAGGATAATTTGGTGAACTTGATAATGGCCAGTGGACACTTCAGAGCTAATTAGGACATATTGCAGTAGATTTTTTGTGCTCCATTTTATAATGTATCTGGAAGTGCTGGGGACAAATAGGGATATATTTAGAAAGAGATATAGATAGATTAGATTGACCAATAGATAGATAATAAATAGAAATAAAGAGATAGATAGATAGATAGATAGATAGATAGATAGATAGATTCCACAAACAAACAGCAGCACAAGTCACAAGGTGAATAGACGGTGCAATCCCTCCTGGCAGTGGACAAACGCCAATGATGAGTAGCAAACGGAAAATGAGGCAGCACTCAAAGGTAAGTGAAAACGTGGAGGACCTTTATTCCCGGAACATGCGACGTTTCGGCACTCTCATTGGTGCCTTTCTCAAGCAATAACACACTAGTGCAAATCACATCTTAAATACACAAAGTAGGAGGGTCAACAGACCATGTGACACAATTATGTAAATGTGTGTGAAGTCATATCCTGTGTAAACAATACATATACAAACATGTGAATGAAACAAATCAAGTGCATAAGGGAGAGTAAGAATAATCTTATTCCCACTCCCCATAGTGTATGCTGACATAAACGGCATATATATACTCTCAATAGTGTATACTAACATGAGCATCATATACAATACGTGATACAAATCACCAAAGTGAACACAAATTCAAAAACAGCCATCATATAGTTAAAAAACTAGCAACCAAAGTTGCTTTTACCTAAAATTAGAGAACATCATCGGATGGGGAAAGCCGACATATTCAGCGTCTCACCACGCGCTATGCGCATGCGCGGACGTCCCGGTCATGTGACCAGAGTTCCGATCACGTGACCAGTGACGTCACGTAGCCGGGAGTCAGAGGACGGCAATTACTTCCGCCCTCAATGCCCACATACCACTACAAAATGTAGTGAGCGGCCCCATGGGTGATATAGGTAGCACTGAACTCCATTATCGAGTGTGACCAATCTAAGGATGGGGAGCACTAGATATCGATCTCATGTAAACATGTATACATCTAGCAGGTTATCCAGACTCTAGTGCAGAAGTGCACCTAACTGTTCTAATCGGCCAGACACAAGTCACAGGGTATAAAACCCTCCCAGGTTATCCATGTCACAGATAATCAGGGTCTCCCATATCCCCACTCCACATCACTCGTATGCGGGAGGAGACAGGGACACACTATGGGTACCAAGGGGGTCACTCGGCCACCATTAGTAGACAAGCGATCCCCATGATTCGGCGGGGCACTCTCCATGGGCAACCACAGAGAATGTCCACACCCAAGCAGTCCCCCAGTGTGTAGACCCATACTGTGCATGGCAACTACATGGGACTTCAAGGCCATCAAATTGCTATAATGCATAATTGATATCAGTGCATCACCATCCTCAACCAGCTGTATCTATCAGGCTTCCATGACACCCCGTCAGTACAGGCCACTAAAATAAATATCATGGTGATACAAAAATAGCAAAAATAAATAACGTCTTGATGCTTCCCCAAACAGATGATCTTCGGATACCCAAATGATAACCAAAATCTGCAATAAGAAAAAAAATATATAAGTACATAGCACTAGTAGTCACTCATATTTCCAAATCTCCAAAAGTCGGAACCCCTGGTAGCAAAAAACATCTCACAAAAAAATACTCAAATTAAAATCCGCATTCAGGCCATTTGGTCTAACAGTATTCAGCCTATATATCCACTGTAGTTCTCTGCACTTGAGAACCAGCTCCCTATCACCCCCTCTATTCAAGGATGGAACATGGTCCAGAACCAGGAACCTAAAGTCCCTTTCACCATGCCCTGCCTCGAGGAAGTGTCTGGGAACCGGGAGATCCTTACGCTTTTTACGAATGGAATATCGATGCTGTGTCATCCTCGTTTTCACATCCAGTGTGGTCTCTCCCACGTACCAGAGTCCACACGGACATATCACAGCATAAATGACAAAGGCTGAATTGCAAGTGAGAAAAAATTGGATATTGTATGTCCTACCTGTAGAGGGACAAATAAACGTATCACCTTTTATCAAATATTGGCAATTCACGCATGACAGGCAAGGGAAACATCTCATACGCTTGGTACCAATGTATCCCTGTTTTAAGGGATTGATCCCTATCCTGCCTGCGTGTACTAGTTCATCCCTAAGATTGCGGGGCCTCCTGTAGGACATCAGAGGTGGAGTCTGGAATTCTGGAACATGTTGGAGATTAATTGACAATATTGGCCAGTGTTTACAAATGATCCCCGCAATCCCCTTGCTCTGCTCCGAATACACTGAGATAAAGGGGATCCTGGATCTAGTCTTGTTATCCTCAATCTGGGAAGCCATTCTCACACCCTCCTGTATATCAACAAGGTGTTTTTGTACCAGCTTTTTGGGATAACCTCTATTGTAAAATTTTTTAGCCATATCCATCATTCTACCGGTCCTGGTCTTAGGGTCCTGGACCACCCTATGGACCCGAAGGAGTTGACTACGTGGGAGTGAATTGATCATCGATCTTGGATGAAAACTTTCATATCTCAAGAGACTATTACAGTCTGTAGGTTTAGAAAACAGATCAGTGATCAATCCCTCACCGGTATTCTGCACTGTCGTATCCAAGAACTGTATGGCTTTATCGGAACAGACCAAAGTGAACTTGATATCAGGATCAATGCTATTCAGGTAGTCATGGAACCCGTTCAGTTCCTGCATCGTACCCTTCCAGATGAGGAAGATATCGTCTATGTATCGCCACCATCCCAGCACCTGACCGAAATGGGGCGACACATAGACGAACTCCTCCTCCAAGTGGGCCATATATACATTAGCGTAAGTTGGGGCCACATTCGACCCCATCGCGGTCCCGCGTTGTTGTATGTAAAAGCGGCTCTTAAAGGCAAAATAATTACGATAGAGAACCCAGTGTAATAGTGATAAAATGAAATCCCTCACTTTACCATGCATGCCATCCTTCTCAAGGCACAGAGCCACAGCCTTCATGCCCCTCTCGTGATTGATGGATGTATAAAGGCTGACCACATCAAAAGAGGCCAGCACAATGGGGCAATCAAAACTTACATCTGCGATCTTGGACAGAAAATCCCCAGTATCTCTAATGTACGATTTGGTGCTCATGGCAAACTTCCGCAATAATTTATCCAAAAAAATGGCAGATTGAGAAAAGACTGACCCCCTCCCCGAGACAATTGGTCTCCCAGGAGGGTCGGTCAGGCTTTTGTGAATCTTCGGTAATATGTAAATAATTGGGGTCTTAGGGTGTTCAACCCACAAAAATTCATAGAGATCCTGGTCGATCACATCATGTGTGATAGCTCTGTCCAAGATCACACGTAATTGTTTCATGAGGTTAAATTTTGGATCAGTATCAGTAGGGAAATAGACATCACAATCAGCCAGTTGTCTAAAGATTTCATTATCATACTTGTCAGTATCCATAATGACAACCGCACCCCCTTTATCAGCGGGTTTAATTGTAATAGCCTTATTATCCCTGAGATCCTGGAGAGCGGTCATCTGTGTCCTGGTCATATTGGCATGGGATAAAAAGCGACCACAGTGGCTTGTCTGTAGTGCCAATATGTCATTCTTAACTGCTCTAATGTAAGTCTCCACTGGTGGTGAATCAATATCGGGCATAAATTTGCTAGATTTACTCAATCCCACCCCTTTGAGTGTAAGTGAGGTGGATAATGGAGGTGATCTCTGGTCATCCTCCTTACCCGCAAACAACACCTTCAGCTTAATGTTTCTAAAAAAATGAAACAAGTCACATTCCAATGAGAACCAGTCGACATTCTTGGCTGGACAAAAGGAGAGTCCCTTCTCCAAGACATCCACATGATCGTTAGTGAGTGAAAATGATGAAATATTTACCACAAGGTTCTTTTCTTGGGATTCCTGTCCCTCAACTGTCTGCTCCTTGTTCCTCTTCCGCCATCTGTGTTGCCTCCTTCCGCCCCTCCTGGTCCGGAAGGATCCATGTCTGCTCCTAGATAAAAATCGATTAGCAGCATTATAAACAGTTCTCTCCAAAACAACACTGCTATGCGATTCCTTCTCCAACCTACTAGAGGTGGGAGCACCAGTATTTGGTTTATCATTCCTCCTTCTGCTGTAACCTGATCTATCAATATGCCAGTTATAAATGTTCCCTTTGGAATAGTCCTCTGAATCCCGTGCCCATTTTTGTCGCTTTGTATTCTGTTGCTCAGACTTGAATTTGTCCAAATGTGTATTACAGGTAGTGATGTATACATCCCACTCATCTCCTTCCAACAATCCCTTAAGTTGGTCCTCAAGCTCAATCAATTTAGGTCCAGCAAGGGCAAGGTCTTTTTTCAAAAACTCAATATTCAAAAGGATAATATCGAATGCGTACTTATTAGATATTTGTGTAAAGCGGGTAATAAATTCTGAGTCCGTAGGAAACAGATTTGGTCTGAGTTGAGATCTCATTCCACGAGGGACCCGGTGATTCTTATAATATTCACAAAGAGTCGTAAGGTGCAATTCCATAGACACAACACGTTTTCTTTCAGATTCAAATTTTAGGTAGATAGATAGATAGATAGATAGATTTTGTAGATATTCAGTTTGTATGTTCTCTCCAGGTTTGTGCGGCTTTTCCCCAGGTGCTCCGGTTTCCACACTCAAAAGACATACTGATAGGGAACTTAGATTGTGAGCCCCATTAAGGACAGAGAGCTAATGTCTGTAAAGTGCTGCGGAAGTGCAAAAATAAATAAAGATAGATAGATAATAGATACAGTATATATTGCTAGACACTGTAGAGATAGATACAGTGCCTTGCGAAAGTATTCGCCCCCCTGGAACTTTTCAACCTTTTGCCACATTTCAGGCTTCAAACAAAAAGATATAACATTTTAAATTTTTGGTGAAGAATCAACAACAAGTGGGTCACAATTGTGAAGTGGAACGAAATTTATTGGATCATTTAAACTTTTTTTGTAATAAAACTGAAAAGTGGGGCGTGCTAAATTACTTGGCCCATTTACTTTCAGTTCTGAAAACTCACTCCAGAAGTTCATTGAGGATCTCTGAATGATCCAATGTTGTCCTAAATGACTGATGAAGATAAATAGAATCCACCTGTGTGTAATCAAGTCTCCACATAAATGCACCTGCTCTGTGATAGTCTCAGAGTTCTGTTTAAAGCACAGAGAGCATCATGAAGACCAAGGAACACATCAGACAGGTCCGTGATACTGTCGTGGAGAAGTTTAAAGCGGGATTTGGATACCAAAAGATTTCCCAAGCTTTAAACATCCCAAGGAGCACTGTGCAAGCGATCATATTGAAATGAAAGGAGTATCAGACCACTGCAAATCTACCAAGACCCGGCCATCCCTCTAAACTTTCATCTCAAACAAGGAGAAGACTGATCAGAGATGCAGCCAAGAGGCCTATGATCACTCTGGATGAACAGCAGAGATCTACAGCTGAGGTGGGAGAGTCTGTCCATAGGACAACAATCAGTCGAACACTTCACAAATCTGGCCTTTATGGAAGAGTGGCAAGAACAAAGCCATTTCTCAAGGATATCCATAAAAAGTCTTGTTTACAGTTTGCCACAAGCCACCTGAGAGACACACCAAACATGTGGAAGAAGGTGCTCTGGTCAGATGAAACCAAAATCCAACTTTTTGGAAACAATGTAAAACGATATGTTTGGCATAAAAGCAACATAGCTCATCACTCTGAACACACTATCCCCACTGTCAAACATGGTGGTGGCAGCATCATGGTTTGGGCTTGCTTTTCATCAGCAGGGACAGGGAAGATGGATGGAGCCAAATACAGGACCATTCTGGATGAAAACCTGTTGGAGTCTGCAAAAGACCTGAGACTAGGACGGAGATTTATCTTAAGACAATTATATATTATAATTATATAATATAATTATATATTAAGACAATGATCCCAAACATAAAGCAAAATGTACAATGGAATGGTTCAAAAATAAATGTATCCAGGTCTTAGAATGGCCAAGTCAAAGTCCAGACCTGAATCCAATTGAGAATATGTGGAAAGAGCTTAAAACTGCTGTTCACAAACGCTCTCCATCCAACCTCAAAGAGCTCCAGCTGTTTTGCAAGGGAGAATGGGCAAGAATTTCAGTCTCTAGATGTGCAAAACTGATAGAGACATACCCCAAACGACTTGCAGCTGTAATCGCAGCAAAAGGTGGCGAAACAAGGTATTAATGCAAGGGGGCCGAATAATTTTGTACGCCCCACTTTTCAGTTTTATTATCACAAAAGTTAAAATGATCCAATAAATTTTGTTCCACTTCACAATTGTGACCCACTTGTTGTTGATTCTTCACCAAAAATTTGAAATGTTATATCTTTTTGTTTGAAGCCTGAAATGTGGCAAAAGGTTGAAAAGTTCCAGGGGGCCGAATACTTTCGCAAGGCACTGTAGATAGATAGATAGATAGATAAATAGATACTGTAGATGTAGATAGGTACATACAGTATATACTAGATACAACGCTAGATGATAGATACTATAGATATATACATAGATAGATGATAGACTAGATGATAGACTAGATAGATAGACTAGATAGATAGATAGATAGATAGATAGATAGATAGATAGATAGATAGATAGATTAAGATCAAATAATACTCTTATATCTGATATAACCCACTGAGAAGCTCTTAGAAACATTCTTTTAATAAATAACACATTATTTTAGACTTTTTTAAAATCTTCTTTCAATTCTTTTGAATTCCAAGAAAGGTTTGTCATGTCTTGTGTTTGGCTGAACAGAAATCAATGATGTGTGTAAGGTCTATAACACACATGTTCACCTAAACTGTAGCTCATTCTCAAAGATCAGTGAACACCCACTGACACGGGCAATTCTGTTAACTGTTGCTTTGAGAAGTGTTTAGGAGAAAGTAAATGAGTTGTAAAAAGGAACAAAAACTGCCTAGAAGGCGATGCTGTCTTTAAACTGAGATTCTTATAAAGTATTAACTGTCTTCCTGAGGAGCCTGAGGCAAGTATTCCTTTATCATGAAAAGAAAGGATCTGAAATAAAATATTGCAATTCTTTGCTATCTTTTATTTGTTAAGAAAGTCCTACCATACTGTACAGTAGGTCCTTTTCTTTATTATTTCTGCCTTCTTCAATTGGATCAATGTCATGTAAATATTTCTTTATCGCAGTTGGAAGGACTATACAAGGTTAACAGATAATCACCAATAGAAATGAACCTGGTAGAAAACATTTAGAACGCGAAGCATATAAAACTACTGTCTAAGAAAAAAAATCATCACTATCTTAGTGCATACAGTATAAAAAATAATAAATATGTAGAAAGATTAATCTTGTATGTAGTGAAAATAAAATTGACTATGTTGTGTCAAGGAGCAATCTACATACACATTGATCACACTGTGGTACACACAGATCACACCCTTTTGTATATTAACGGTGACCACACAACTAAGCCACTATTATTCATAAAGGGGACTGTGCTGGATTTGGACAAACTCTTTTTTATTAGTAGGGCGCTCAATAAGTTGATTATTTGGTGCTGGGATCCCCATCAATCAGCTCTAATTAGTCTGGGGATTTGGTTGCAAGTGTTCAATATACCTGCAGCATCACCAAAAGGCAAATAAAGTATTAGACATCTCTCATAAACGGAGCCCTCTAGACAGACTTTCTTTGAAGCCACTGTCAAAGTTGTCTGGTCAACTAAAATAATGATGTATGGATCTTTTGGTGCCTGGGTGTTCAAGTATGCTGTCCCTTTGTGTACCTGTACTGGCATAGTAGGTTTGGTAATTCTGGATGACAATAGGGTATGCAAATCCAGGCTGCAAATGTTAGTAAAAATAAAACTAAAAAATCATACACAAATACTTACCTGTGTAAATGTAGGTTAAAATACTGGAAAAATAGTACCAATGGAGTACAATATGAAGTACAAAAGGGTAAATCTTTTGGGGTCTGCCATCCTTCTAGAAGTTTATGAATGAATAGCAGTCTGCAATAAAGTCTATGTTGGTGTTACCAGTTGGGGGTGTGTCTGCACAGACTGACATTATCCAATCAGTGGCAGACTGTGCAGGGATACACCTCCCATTAGTAACACCCAGTTGTACCTTTTTTATACCACTGCTGGGACCTGCACCTATATCCAGAACGGAGCCCCACAAGGAGGTGGCTGGAGGACTCCGGTCCGGCCAATGCCAAGCCGGCTCTCCATAGAAATGAACAGGAACGTACTGCGCATGTGCGGCCCCCACTCCCATTCATTTCTATGGAGCCAACGGAAATAGCCGAGCCAGCACTTGGCTATTTTTACCGGCCCCATAAAAAATTGAATGGAGGGTAGCTCCTTGCAGATTAGATCTGGATATGTGCTTCAGTGATCATTTGTAATTGCCTTTTAAAATACTCCAATAACATTGCAGTTGCTTAGATTTCTCCAGCCTTTCCTAATGATTTCTTTAGCTGTAGCTCTTGAACTTTGCCATGATGCTTGGTTAAGCCTTCTCCTGTGACTTTGACCTTTGTATTTCCTCTCATCATTGTGTAATTAACCTGATTTATTTTCTTCTGACACAAAACTTGTGTCTATGATTCTGGCTTTTAATTTCACAGTTTAGTACACACTGTAAACTGTGACAAAATTTGGCGCAAATTGGTGCATTTTTGGTACAATTTGGTACATCAAGTTCTTGAGGAATCCCTGTCTCTTGCTTAACAAGTTCACATGGCCTACCAGAAATGGGCATTGCTTTTTGGAAAAGGGGCATTGTCTACTATGTGACATTTAGAGACAAAATTGCATCACAATTCTGACATAAAATGTTAAACTAAGCCAACCAATAGTTGGTATAAAGTTAGACACAACTATCTAGCCTGAGACACTGTGATCTGGTATAGGTAGTCTGTCTAAATTCGTACCATCCATAGGATTATAAATCTCCCCCAGTATTCCATAAATTCCTTGCGGGGAAGGGAGGGGACATGTAGCTTGTTGGACTTCTCACTTCAACTGAAATTAATGTTTGGTCATACAGAGGATCCAGCAATTCTTTTACACCATTCTGGGGATTTTTTCTTTTTGCAGTTTATGCTGTTTTGTTATCAGTGTAAGGTTGTTTTTTAAAACTATTTGGGAAAGGTTTGAGTTGGTACATTTTTTCTTTCCATTTGTGGAGTTTCGAAAATAAATGACATATTTATCATTCAACTTAAATTACTATTGAATATGAGTAACATTGTTTCTTGAGATCTATAAAGACTAGAGATGAGCGAACATGCTCGTCCGAGCTTGGAGCTCGTTCGAGCATTAGTGTATTCGCATATGCTCGCTACTCGGACGAGCATATCGCGATCCTCGAGGAAATGGCAACTTCCTCTTCCTGCATGTTAGCCGCCTTTTTTCAGCCAATCAACATGCAGGAGAGTCTTTGGTACCTCCTAGCATCTTATAGCAGGGATTGGCTGGCCAGATCAGATGACCTGGGAATATAAGAATCTGGTCCCGCGCTGCTCGCGTCATACGCTGTCTGCATGAGATTAGGGAAAGAGCTGCTGTCTGTCAGGGAGAGTGTTAGGGCCTCAATTTAGATGTTGGTTAGGCAGGAATCACCCACAAAGAACCCAACAGCCCTTCTAAGGGCTACAAGCACCTTTTTTTTTTGGTCTCCTCCAGGCTCCTGGCTGGGACTTGTAGTGCAGCTACCGCCATCTTGGCTGCACACTGTTAGGGCGTGAAATTAGAATGTGGTTAGGCAGGAATCATTCACAAAGAACCCAACAGTCCTTCTAAGGGCTACAACGACCTTTTTTTTCTTGGCCTCCTCTCGGCTGCTGGCTGGGACTTGTAGTGCAGCTACCGCCATCTTGGCTGCACACTGTGCACAGCGACTGGTGGCAGAAAGGGGACAGCACATATTCCACACATACCTTAATGAAATTGCCCAAGCCACAGTCTAGAGAATAATTTTTTTCACTCAATTACATAAACTACAGTCCAGTGAACAATTGTGAGGTGTGCGATACACTAGCCGCAGTCTAGAGAAAAATTTTTTTCACTCAATTACATAAACTACAGTCCAGTGAACAATTGTGAGGTGTGCGATACACTAGCCGCAGTCTAGAGAATATGTTTTAATTCTCAGTTATATAAACTACAGTCCAGTGAACAATTGTGAGGTGTGCGATACACTAACCACAGTCTAGAGAATAATTTTTTTCACTCAATTACAGAAACTACAGTCCATTGAACAATTGTGAGGTGTGCGATACACTAGCTGCAGTCTAGAGAATAATTTTTTTCACTCAATTACATAAACTACAGTCCAGTGAACAATTGAGGTGTGTGATACACTAGCCGCAGTCTAGAGAATAATTTTTTTTCACTTAATTACATAAACTACAGTCCAGTGAACAATTGTGAGGTGTGCGATACACTAGCCGCAGACTAGAGAATAATTTTTTTCACTCAATTACATAAACTACAGTCCAGTGAACAATTGTGAGGTGTGCGATACACTAGCTGCAGTCTAGAGAATAATTTTTTTCACTCAATTACATAAACTACAGTCCAGTGAACAATTGTGAGGTGTGCGATACACTAGCCGCAGTCTAGAGAATACGTTTTTATTCTCAGTTATATAAACTACAGTCCAGTGAACAATTGTGAGGTGTGCTGTACAGCAGCGTCAGTCTATAAAATACGTATTTTCTCGAAGTTATATGTATTACAGTCCAGTGAAAAATGGAGTACTTAGCTGTAAAATAGCCGCCATATAAACACTATGTTTTTTTCTCAGTTATATGTACTACAGTACAGTGAACAATTGTGAGGTGTGCGATACAGTAGCCACAGTCTAGAGAATACTTTTTTCACTCAATTACATAAACTACAGTCCAGTGAACAATTGTGAGGTGTGCAATACACTAGCCACAGTCTAGAGAATACGTTTTTATTCTCAGTTATATAAACTACAGTCCAGTGAACAATTGTGAGGTGTGCGATACACTAGCCACAGTCTAGAGAATACTTTTTTCACTCAATTACATAAACTACAGTCCAGTGAACAATTGTGAGGTGTGCAATACACTAGCCACAGTCTAGAGAATACGTTTTTATTCTCAGTTATATAAACTACAGTCCAGTGAACAATTGTGAGGTGTGCGATACACTAGCAGTAGTCTAGAGAATAATTTTTTTCACTCAATTACATTAACTACAGTCCAGTGAACAATTGTGAGGTGTGCGATACACTAGACGCAGTCTAGAGAATAGGTTTTAATTCTCAGTTATATAATATGTACTACAGTCCAGTGAACAATTGTGAGGTGTGCGATACAGTAGCCGCAGTCTAGAGAATAATTTTTTTCACTCAATTACATAAACTACAGTCCAGTGAACAATTGTGAGGTGTGCGATACAGTAGCAGCAGTCTAGAGAATAATTTTTTTCACTCAATTACATAAACTACAGTCCAGTGAACAATTGTGAGGTGTGCGATACAGTAGCCACAGTCTAGAGAATAAATTTTTTCACTCAATTACATAAACTATAGTCCAGTGAACAATTGTGAGGTGTGCGATACAGTAGTTGCAGTCTAGAGAATACGTTTTTATTCTCAGTTATATAAACTACAGTCCAGTGAACAATTGTGAGGTGTGCTGTACAGCAGCGTCAGTCTATAAAATGCATATTTTCTCACAGTTATATGTACTACAGTCCAGTGAAAAATGGAGTGCTTTGCGGTAAAATAGCCGCCATGTAAAGACTACGTTTTTCTCTCAGTTTTATGTACTATAGTCCAGTGAACAATTCTCTAGTGTGCTGCACAGTAGCGTCAGTCTATAAAATACGTATTTTCTCTCAGTTATATGTATTACAGTCCAGTTAAAAATGGAGTGCTTTGCGGTAAAATAGCCGCCATTTAAAGACTACGTTTTTTTCTCAGTTATATGTACTACAGTCCAGTGAACAATTCTCTAGTGTGCTGCACAGCAGCGTCAGTCTATAAAATATGTATTTTCTCTCAGTTATATGTATTACAGTACAGTGAAAAATGGAGTGCTTTGCAGTAAAATAGCCGCCATTTAAAGACTATGTTTTTTTCTCAGTTATATGTACTTCAGTCCGGTGAACAATTCTCTAGTGTGCTGCACAGCAGCAGTCTATAAAATACGTATTTTCTCTCAGTTATATGTATTACAGTCCAGTGAAAAATGGAGTGCTTTGCAGTAAAATAGCCGCCATTTAAAGACTACGTTTTTTTCTCAGTTATATGTACTACAGTCCAGTGAACAATTCTCTACTGTGCTGCACAGCAGCGTCAGTCTATAAAATACGTATTTTCTCTCAGTTATATGTATTACAGTCCAGTGAAAAATGGAGTGCTTTGCGGTAAAATAGCCGCCATTTAAAGACATAGTAACATAGTTTATAAGGCTGAAAAAAGACATCTGTCCATCCAGTTCGGCCTGTTTTCCTATAAGTTGATCCAGAGGAAGGCAAAAAACCCCTATGAGGTAGAAGCCAATTTTCCCCACTTTAGGGGAAAAAAATTCCTTCCCGACTCCAATCAGGCTATCAGAATTACTCCCTGGATCAACGACCCCTCTCTAGTGACTATAACCTGTAATATTATTACCCTCCAAAAATACATCCAGGCCTCTCTTGAACTCTTTTAGTGAACTTACCATCACCACCTCCTCAGGCAGAGAGTTCCATAGTCTCACTGCTCTTACCTTAAAGAATCCTCTTCTATGTTTGTGTACAAACCTTCTTTCCTCCAGACACAGAGGATGTCCCCTCGTCACAGTCACAGTCCTGGGGATAAATAGATCATGGGAGAGATCTCTGTACTGACCTCTGATATGTTTATACATAGTTATTAGATCTTCCCTCAGTTGTCTTTTTTCTAAAGTGAATAACCCTAATTTTGATAATCTTTCTGGGTACTGTAGTCCACCCATTCCAGTTATTACTTTAGTTGCCCTCCTCTGAACCCTCTCCAGCTCTGCTATGTCTGCCTTGTTCACAGGAGCCCAGAACTGTACACAGTACTCCATGTGTGGTCTGACTAGTGATTTGTAAAGTAGCAGGACTATGTTCTCATCACGGGCATCTATGCCTCTTTTGATGCAACCCATTATCTTATTGGCCTTGGCAGCAGCTGTCTGACACTGGTTTCTGCAGCTTAGTTTGCTGTTCATTAAAATTTCTAAGTCCTTTTCCATGTCAGAGTTACCCAATATTTTACCATTTAGTATGTACTGGTGACTTGCATTATTCCTTCCCATATGCATAACTTTACATTTGTCAGTGTTAAACCTCATCTGCCACTTCTCTGCCCAATCCTCCAGTCTATCCAGATCCATCTGTAGCAGTGTACTGTCCTCTTCTGTGTTAATTACTTTACACAGTTTAGTGTCATCTGCAAAAAATTATATTTTACTGTGCAAGCCTTCTACAAGATCATTAATAAATATATTGAAGATAATAGGGCCCAATACTGACCCCTGTGGTACTCCACTAGTGACAGTGACCCAATCTGAGTATGTACCATTAATAACCACCCTCTGTTTTCTATCACTAAGCCAGTTACTTACCCACATACAGATATTTTCTCCCAGGCCAAGCATTCTCATTTTATATACTAACCTTTTATGTGGTACAGTGTCAAATGCTTTGGAGAAGTCCAGATATACGACATCCATTGATTCACCGCGGTCCAGTCTAGAACTTACCTCCTCATAGAAACTGATTAAATTGGTTTGACATGACTGATCCCTAATGAAGCCATGCTGATATGGAGTAATTTGCTTATTTTCATTGAGGTACTCCAAGATAGCATCTCTTAGAAAACCCTCAAACAGTTTACCCACGACAGATGTTAAACTTACCGGCCTATAGTTCCCGGGCTCTGTCTTTGGACCCTTTTTGAATATTGGCACCACATTTGCTATGCGCCAATCCTGTGGAACACTCCCTGTCAATATAGAGTCCTTAAATATCAGAAATAAGGGTCTAGCGATGACATTACTTAATTCTCTTAGGATACGGGGGTGTATGCCATCCGGTCCTGGCGATTTGTCTATTTTAATCTTT